>PVLA01014446.1:0-23286 GCA_004027455.1 Hydrochoerus hydrochaeris | reverse complement strand
CCCCAGAAGCAGGGTAATATTCTTTGCAGTGAGAGTAATAGACACAATAGAAGAATAAGAGTGACATTGGAGGTAGCGGCTGGCCATCATATTTAATGCTATGGGCTGGGCTATCAGCCATGGAGCACGGTTGCTATTATTGAAACACAGAGATTTTCAGATTATCCCCAAAGTGTAGCTCCCAGTATGCTGAACTCAGTAGGCATCACAAGCAGAAGCTGAAGTTACACTGTCTGGGCAAAGGAGGCTGATGGAAGCAGGGAAAGAGTAAGACAGATGCACAGCTGACGAGTTTAGGTCCTCGAAGCCAGAGGGGCACAAGCTTGAACACCTACTCCTCAAAGTCCTGTGTAGCCTTAGACAAATTACTCAGTTACTTTGAACTTCAAGTTATTTACTTGTAAAATGGAGATAATAAAGATACCTCCCTCAGAGAATTGGTGAAAGGGATGATTGGGATTTAATGCATCTAAAGTGCAAGGGCTGGTGGCATGCCCACAGCAAACTCAAAATAAAAATAACCAGTCATTAAGCGAAATAAGTAACAGGTGGTACCCTACCAAGAATTCTGAATGTTACTCCATTTAATTCTGCCATCCACTGGAAGAGGGTATATTACACACACTTTGCAATAAAGACACTGAGGCCTGAATGTTTTAAGCAGTTGCTTATATGTGGAGGACAGGCCACCTATCTACAAAGCCCAGCTGCCTTCGAGCACAGAGGATGCTGTCCCTAAGGCTGAGTGTACCATTAGCTCTGTGGAGAGGGCAAGAGAGTCTGAAGGTGCCAAATTTCTGTCTTCTCTCATTTCTAGCAATAGACTCTAAACTCCTAAGAGCCTGGCCTGAAAATCACAGTAGGGAAAAATTTAAAGCCCTCCCTCCACTCCCATCACCTTCTCCTGGCACAGCACAACGATTCACCTTCCTCTCCAGGATCATTATGAGACTCCTGAGATGCAGTCCCTCCAGGCCACACTTACAAGGCCCTGGGAGGAGGTGTCTTCTTGAGACTCATTAAGAATTTGAAGTTGGAAAGGGCCTCATGCATCTTTGCCTCCATTCCTGGGTTTATGCCTCCTCCCCAGGTGCAAGGCAGGCTTCCTTCTCCTTCTTAGGTTTAGAGTCAGCCTGCATCAGCTTCAAATCTGGGGGAGCAATATCCTCAATCAGATTCATTGCTGGTTCCACCTCTAGTTCCCTTGGGTGACTTTGGGAAAACAGACAGCTCCTCTGTGACCTCTTCGCTTAACCTGAGTTTTTGTGGCATAGCCCTTTATTGTCCCCATAGGCTAATATGGGGAGGGAGAAGAGAGGAAGACATTGAAGAAATTCTAAATTCCCTGAGGTGTAAAGTCCCCCTGCTTCACTATTGCAGTGTGTCTGAGGACATGTATTAGGGACCCACACAGCTGCCTCCTTCTTCATGGGACTGATTTTGAGGTCCCAGGAGGCTATTACTATGATGGAAAATGCACACACACACATGATATCAGACTCACTGTATCTCAAACTCATAGATACAGCCACATATTGCTTCCAAGGTGGCCAGCTGAGCTGTGCAGTTTCCTGCCCCTTCCATCCCTTTCCAGGAAACCTCACTGGGCTCTAAGCCATCACAGGTGAGTTCTTTTATAGCCCTCCCTCCCCTCCCATGCACTGGACAGAGACACTAGGTGCTCCTAAGTGAGTCAGATCTCTTCATTCTACAGATGGGAGAAGCAAAGTCTTGACAGCAAAAGTAAGAGACCTGCTCAGGATGACACCAAACTGATGACAGAGCTGAGACTACCACCCACCGAGGCTCTTCCTCCAGATAACTTTTAAATCCTATCTCTTTTGGGTGAAGCTTGTTTCCAGATCCTGTGAGGGGTTGTGGAAGCAGATTCAGGGTTCAGCCTGACTGGGCCCCCATGACCAGCCTTGATGCATGAAGGACCCACGGGAGCCTCAGAGCAGGGGGTGGTTGCAGCATAATGAAGGAAGCCTGGGGCTCTGGTGGGCCTCAGCTAGGGAACTCTAAAGGAGTTTCATGGGTACCCACCCTTGTGATCCTGTCATTTCAGACGGCCTGGGTAGGGAGTCCAATGCACAATGCACAGACATTATGTACTCCTTATTTCCTGTTGATTAAGGGCTAAAGATCCAGCTGTAATTTTAAAGACTATTTCTTCTGATCACAGAGAAATGTTTGTGATGTTTATATAGAAAATTTTTAGCCGGGCATGGGGGCACAGGCTTGTAAGCTCAGCACTCGGGAGGCTGAGGCAGGAGATCATTGTGAGTTGAAGAAGAACCTGAGCTACAAAGTGAGCTCAAGGCCTCCCTGAACTGCATGGTGTGATTCTGCCTCAAAAAAACAACCTGATGTCAAGTGTGAATTCCTCCACCTGTGTGCCCCTTCTAGACAAAGAGAAGAGTCATCTCCACAGCAGTAATTCTTGCCTTTCACACAACCCCCTCCTCAAGGCACACTAGTCCCTCAGTCTAGCACAAATCCCAACTTGTCCAAAATATGCTTTCCTAATTCCTATTTGTTAGACTGACACCTCTTTGCCAGGAATTCTATGTGTCAACCAGTGCAGCCATTCATTTACTTATGAAATGGTAACAAACAAAATGGGCTGCTGCATACATGTCCTGAAGATGAGTCAGACAAGACTGTTGTCCTGAAATTGGACTAACTAGGCAAAGTAGCCAAATTATTATGCCAGGAGATAAGTGCCATGTAGAATAAAATATAGGTGTATTTGGAATATTGAAGACACAAATGTCCCTCTCAAGTGGGTACAGTCAGATCTGGGAAATATTTCTTGGGGAGGTAGCATTTCAGCTGTGTTGTGAGGACTTCGACCTTTGACACTGGAAGAACACTATGCAGAAAATCTAGCATAAACAAGGATGAGGTATAGGAAATCACAGCCATTATAATCCGATGACATGATCAAAATGAAGAAAGGTGTCAGAGGGCAGCTTCTGGCTGGTCATGAGCCACCTCTACCACTTATTTGGATTTGAGCTATTGCACCCTGCGAGGTAAGACATTGGATCTGCAAGGGAACAGCTACAAAGACTTATGGGATGGATGTTTGCACCTTACAGTGGATCACAAATAAATGCAGGGAGAATTAAAAGGACAAGGCTTCATGAGATACATTGGGCTTCTAAAGTGGCAGTGCACAGAGTGATTAAGGGGAGGGCTCTGGAGACAGAATGACTGTGTCAATGTCCTGTCTGTGGCTCTTGATTTGTGTCTCTGCTTCACTTTCCATAAAATCGGGATTAAAAATTTTGTACTCATTTGTAGGAATGCTGGGAGGAGTAAATCAGCAGGTACAGGTAAAGAAAGTTCTGGACACTACTGGATGCCTAGCCTAGAAGTTTTCCAATAATTCTCAGCCACGAGTATTGTCAGAGAATGCTTCAAGGAAATCGTCTATCAAGGACATTGGAGAATGTAAAGGAATGAAATTCTGGCTTCCTTTTTATTCAGCTAGTTCATTATAATGTGGGATTACATAGATGTGTCACCATCAGCCCCAGGAGATGGTACCAAATAGCACTTTTAAAACCTGTGTTAGTTATAGATAATTTGGAACATTGAAAAAGTTGAAGAAAATGAAAACCACCCATATTACCTAAATCTCTAATAAAGTTTATATTTTCTAGTCCTCTTTTTTGTGAATTAAAATGATGTCATAAATTTTTGCATCCTTCTTAATCACATTGCTGTTAATACTATTTCCCATTTTTCTATTGAATTGTTGGCCTTTTTCTGTCTTAGATGTAGCTCTTCATGTGTTAGAGAAATGGGCCTTTATCTCTGACATCAAGGGAAGTATTTTTCCTATTTTGTTGCTTTTTGATTATGCTTATAGTTAGGTGTATTAATTTGAATTCAATTGAGGAAGCAAAAACACTATGAATCTTATGGAACAATTTACTCTAGGAATTACATTTCAAATTGCATTTAAGGTAAAAGGAGTTGAAGAAATAATCTGAGAAGAATCAAAGAACAGGTGCTAAGCAGCTCTAGGTGGGTGTAGGAGTTAGAAATTGCATGAAGGTGGCAAGTCTGGCTAGAGGAACAGAACTGTGAAGGGGGTTCATGTGAAAGTTGGAAGTTAATTGACCCTTCATAGCTACCACCTCAAAGAGTTCAGAGTAAAGTGTCAGTGGGTGACCATGTTGGCAATCAGGGCAAACGAAGGGCAGAGCAAAGCAAGGAAAAGCAACAATAAACTGGAGCCCTAGAACACCCTTGTGTCTGATCCTCTTTAAACTTTACACTTTGGGACCTGTTGCATTACTTATCCTACCACTGTTAGGCAAATTCCCCTGTGACATGTCCAACCTGAAATCTTACATGGAATGAGATTTGGGGAGGTGTAGTACCAACTTAATCAAATGGTCAGAATTTTTGAATTTTAATAGATTGATCAGTTTTTGTGTTTCATTTTGCATTTTTTTAAAATGTCAAATCATTCTTATATAACTCTTCCATTTTTTCCTAATAACTTTTTTACTTAATTTTTACATTTAAATCATGATTCTTTTAGTATGTGAGGCATGTATACAACTTCTTTCTACATAGCTATGATATTGCTCCAATATCTTTTATTGAAAAACATATATTCATATTAATTTAAGATGCTACTAAGTTTCTGGGTTACTTTAAGTATAGTCCTAGATTTTTCATTTCATTCCACTGTTTGTCCTGCTGTTTTTAAGAAAGTAAAGAATACTTATGTTATTCTGGCCTTATATCATGCTTTAAAATCTAGACCATATAATCCTGCTCACTGATTTTTCTAGTTGGTCTTCTTATTTTTCTCTATGAGCTTTAGAACTAGCTTAACACTTATGTTTTCAATATCCTGTTGGTATCTTTGTTTAAATTTCTATAATTCCAAAAATTATTTATTAATAATTTGGGGATAAATGAAATTCTGATGATTTGAACTTTTTGCATTGAAAAACATGACTCTTTTTCCCATTTATTGAAATCTAATTTTGTGTTTTTCTCATATGTGATCTTTATGAATTTATTTCACACCTCTTGTTAAGCTTGATTTTAGAAAGCCAATCATCATTATTGTTATAAGAACTTCCCCCTGCCATTATATCTTCTAATATTTTTCTCTAAAGAGAACAAAGTATAAAAACAATGATGCAAAATTTCAAAACAAGGTAATAGGAGAGTAACAATAGTTAATACACTGTGTGCTGTCATTTTCAAAGGATTTGCTCATATTGTAAGAGGTAGGCATGAAAAGTTGATCGAACAATATAGGCACAAACCTTTATTTTCAATGAACTGATAGAAATTAGCTCTTTTTAAATTTTATTCTTAAGAGACTAAAACCAAACAAAATAAAACAGAGTAAAGCCAATCAAAACAAAACAATTAAAGCAATATAGGACTTCAAAACAAGATGATAGGAAATCAACAAAGGCTGCCATAACGCCTCTTGTTCTCTTCACAATAGCTGCCCATACCATCAGACCTAATAAATCAAATAAAATGGAACAGAATAAAACCAATCAAAATGAAGCAGTGAAAGTGATATGTTAATTAGGTTTCTTTTCCTTGTTGTTTGTGTGAATGCTTTTTATATTTCCCTCAAAATATGCTACCTTTGGAGATGAAGTAAGTCTATAATTTAAGAAAATTCTTCATTTATTACTATTTTATAATATTTTTAAGTAAATAATAAAAATATTATCCAAAACCTTTTCATGTTTAGAGAGAATAATGGTTTTCCCTTTTAGCCTATTAATATCATTAAATATACTAAACTTTCAAATATATTTAAAACAGTTTTATAATCCTGGAATAAACCCAACTAGTAATGATGAAAAATTACTGGTTTATATTTCTACTTGCTAGGCCTCGTTATTTCTCTTAGGATTTTGCTTCATTATTAACAACTGACACTAGCCAGTATCATTCTTTCCTCTTCCTTTTTGCAGTGTGTTACTTTGGGTTGATTTGGAGAATCCGTTTTATTCTTTAATTATAAACTTAATTTGAGAAGTTTTACTTCTTCCATATTCTGGAATTGCTTAAGTGACACTGAAAAAGCTTTATTCTCTAAGTGTTAGACACAGTCGCCCTATGTTAGCAGGGGAGGATGGATGATCATGGTACAGTAATGCAGCGCAGTAGCTTCTGGAACAAATTTCTCTATTTTAGTAATTAGCCCAGTTTGATATTTCATTTTGTCAGAAGTGAACCTTCATAAATTATACTTTTATCAAATTTGACCCAGTTTTTCCAATTCTAAAAAATGTTTTCACATAAACCAGGGCAAAGTGGACTTTGTAGTAGTATTTTTTTTTCTTGCTGTATAACTTACTACTTATATATTTAAGCTTGTTTCTTTCTGTTGATTGAGTCAATTTAAAAGTTAACAACTTTATTTCCTCGTTCCTCCACTCAAAAAGATCTTTTGAATTTGTTTATTAGCTCTATTTCTTTTTCTAATTAAGTTTTACTTTTATCATTTTTATTTCTCATTTCTGGATGGATTCTTTTCTCATTTCTCGATTTGGGTTTTAAATTTTTGTCTTAATACAGTGTACTAATGTAAAGCTATGAATTTATCCTGCACATAGATTGAAACTTGGTGTTCTCATGTGGATTGATTTCATCATTTTTTTTCAGCTTCCCCAGATAGGTTATGTTTTCATTCTCTGTTTGGTACAATAGCTTCTTAAAGACTTTTTTTTTTAATTGGATTTTTCTTTAAATTGGGTTGTAATAGGATAGTACCATATATAGTGTATGAAGTTTGCTGAATTTGTGATTTTTATATGCTCTTTTTATTACCTTTTAAAGTTTTTATTTTGGAGAGATGAATGTTTTACGAGCACTTAGGAAAGGTGGTCACATCATTCATTTAGTTCTGTCTCTTACATAATCGTATTTTTTGATAACTTATTTTGGACTGAAAGTTACTAAAACTCATTGATTGTTTTTCTATTTATTGCTATTTCTTCTAGAACTTATGTACTTTTTGCTCATTATCAATACTCTACATTTAGGGCATTCATTTTCACTACTATTATACTTTTGCACTCTTTGTTTACAAGATATTCTTCCTTCAAACTTACACCTTCAGGGCTGAGGATTTAGCTCAGCGGCATAAGTGCTTGCCTTGCAAGCAGGCAGTCGTGAGTTCGATGCTTCATACCGATAAAAAAAATTTAAAAAATTATTAAAGTTACACCTTCTACTTTATTTTGTTTTGATATTTGTCTTGCCACTGAGCTACATTCTGATTTTAAATTAAAATTAATCTTGAATTTCTTTTTGTTTACCTTTTACTGATATTTCTTTACTTTTGATTTTTCTTATTATGTGTTTTGGTGAGGTATTATGGCATCAACCTAGAGTTGGGCTTTTTAGATATAACTTAAAATTAATTTCTTTTACTGGATGAGTTCAGCTCATTCAACTTTATTGCTGTAAATACATTTAATCTTAATTTTGTTCACTTTTCATTTTATACTATTTGCTTTTATTTTTTTTTTTTTAAATTTCTCTTGCAGTGAGGTCTAAGTTTGTTTTATTTTGTGTTATATGAATGCTTCCCTTTGTACGGTGAACATTTTGTTATAAGTTTACCTTTATACTTTTATGTGTAAGTCCTAAAACTCCAAGTTTTTACACCATGTCTAATAATTTCCTAGTACAAGCAATAATGAAGTTATCTTCATTTTTCTGATATCATCATGTCCTTTACTTAGTTATAGACCTTTGTCTTTGCAATTTTGCTGATTTGTGCACATTTGCCTAGATATAAATAATATATTTAAGCACTCAGCTATATAAGATGAAAAGTCAGCACAGTTATACTGCCTCTCATCTCTTCCTCCTGTTAATTATAATATTCTACCTTTTCAGGTTTTAAAACATTTACGTTTTATTCCACATGTACAATTACACTAACATTTTAGTATTAGTCCTTCAGTTAAATAAATTTAAGACTAATCACCACCAGGTCATGCATAGTAGATTTTGCACTCTCTATGTTGACTGAAGTTTATTTTAAAAAATGCTCACACTACCTTTTCAACAATAGCTGATGTTAATAATAATCCTTGAGTTGTTGCTTTGCAAAGTTAATTTCGTTGACTAAATAGTTATAACATTTTGTGAGTCACATTTCTTATTCAAGATTTGACACGCATTATTATTTGTTTCTTTTTTGCCTAAGAACTTGGTTCTTTTTTTAACAAAACAATTGATATCCAGAAATTCTAAAATGGTATTTAAAATTGCTTACACTTTATATTAATTTTTCCAGGGACAAGTTATATCCTTTCAATTTATAGATTTAAGTGCTATCTTATTTCTAGAAATTTTCTTATCAAATTTACCTTTAAAAATGGATATATTTATTATTTTTGTTTCCTTCTGTGTGTATCTGTTGGATTTCTTTTGTCTTGTCCTGTGCCCATCATTTTCCCTTTCATTTTGTCATCTTTTTGAACACTGTTCTTGTACCTGTCTGAATTTTCTCACTGTACTGTTTATAGTTTTGTTTTCATTCTTTTATTTTATAATTTCCTTAACATTTTTGTAGACTTCGCCAAGCTCTTATTTCCTGTCCTTGTTATCATCTGGTTTTTTGGTTCTTCTATTTTTATTTTATCCTCTTGTTTTATAGAGGAAAGTGTTTCTTTGAGCTTTTTGGATAGGTTGGAAAGTTTGCTCACAACTTTCATATGTTCCGTATTCCATCTTCGTCTGTTGCATGTGTTCCATAGTCTTCCAAGCAGTGAATTTAGCTTCTGTATTTTTTTCCTTCCTTTTTCTTGTGGAATCCTTATATAGACCTGTCATGTTAGCTTTGGCATTCTTTACTGAAGTGGTGCATTGCTGAACAAGACGTTCAGAAACTACTTGTGTCAGAAGAGGCTGAAAACATGTTTCAGGCTAAAATGAAATTTTTTGTGATCCCTAGTAGTAGGTAAATTAATTTAGCCTTTACTTGTTCATAAATAACAAAGTCAGGTATGTGTGGAACCATTACATTGTATTTTCCCCTCACTTTTAGAATTCTATTTCCTAGCTCTCTGGCCATGGATTGCCTCTTCATGCTTCTTGCCACTCTTCTGTTTTAACTCCACTATCACTGATGCCTTCCTTTCTGGTTTAGGGATTGGGGTTTGAGTATTTAATAGTTTATTTGAAGACAGAATTTGTATGTTTATTCTTCTTGTTTTGCTAAGGGATAAGTTCTGAGATGAGAAAGTGTTAGATTACCTCTATTGAAGTGAAAGCAGAAGTAAATATTTTATTTATTCATTTTTCCCAACAGTTGTATTCCTCATAATCTCTCTAGATTATTTCCACAGAGCAAAAGGAGGGAGGACCTGAGTGTTCATGTTACCTGTTCTTGTACTTCAGAATAAAGTAAAGGTATTGAGGTAAATGTAGCCAGACAGTTGTACAGTGTGACGCAGGGAGTAGAAAACACCTTAGCTGGAGAGAACAATCTTATCAGAGTGGGACAGGTAGAGAAAGGCCTGTTTCTTCTTCTCTAATAAATAAACTAATTGAGAGTCTCAGTATTTTCCTACCTTCATGTTTCTTTATAGGAACTCATGCAGCCAGAATCTGGAGCCAATGGAACAGCCATGACTGAATTCATCCTGCTTGGCTTAGTGGAGACACCAGAGCTATGGCCAGTTGTCTTTGTACTTTTCCTCTTTGCCTATATTCTAACAGTTGGAAGCAACCTCAGCATCCTAGCAGCCATCTTGGTGGAGCCCAAACTCCACACCCCCATGTACTTCTTCCTGGGGAACCTCTTGGTGCTGGATGTGGGGTGCATCAGTGTCACCATTCCCTCAATGTTGAGTCGCCTTGTGTCCTGCAAGCATGGGATTCCATATCAAGCTTGCCTGACACAGCTCTTCTTCTTCCATTTGCTAGTCGGGGTGGACTGCTTCCTGTTGACAGCCATGGCCTATGACCGATTCCTGGCCATCTGCCAGCCCCTCACCTACAGCACTCGCATGAATCAATCAGTCCAGAGGACATTGGTGGCTGTGTCCTGGGTGCGTGCTTTCAGCAATGCACTGACCCATACTGTGGCTATATCCACAGTCGACTTCTGTGGCCCCAATGTGATCAATCACTTCTACTGTGACCTCCCACAGCTGTTCCAACTCTCCTGCTCCAGTACTCAACTCAACGAACTGCTGCTCTTTGCTGTGGGTTTCATAATGGCAGGTACCCTCATGTTTCTGATTGTCACATCCTATGCCCATGTAGCAGCTGCAATCCTTCAAATCCTCTCTGCTGAGGGCAAGAAGAAGGCCTTCTCCACATGTGGTTCCCACCTCACTGTAGTGGTCATATTCTACAGTTCAGGTATCTTTAACTACATGCGACTAGGTTCAGCCATATTTTCCAATAAAGATAAAAGTTGTTGGAATTTTTACTGCTGTTATAAATTCCATGCTGAACCCAATCATCTACAGCCTCAGGAATCCAGATGTGCAGACTGCCCTCTGGAGGGTGCTGCTGGGGAGGTGGCCACTGAGTTGAGAAGCGTTCAACTATTCCTTTGTCCCTGCATCTTTTTGGACTTAAGAAAAAATTCTCCAGAGGCTGAGTCTAGAACAAATGGAAAGAACTGCTTCTACCTCCCTGAGAATGAAGGCTTTTATGAGAATAATAATTACTGTACCCAAAAGAAGCCCCCTAACCTATCATAGTCAATGAGTATATAAATTATCCCATCATTCCCTTTGATACATTACAATTTCAGTCACTGTGTCAAAATTTTCTGAGAAAAAGTGAAATCAAGGAAGCTGTGAATCCATAGAGGCTCATGCAATTTTGAAGTGACTCTTAATACTTTCAATTTCCAGGACTATCCCTTAATGCAAGTAGCACCACCAGTAGTGGGGGGAGGCTGCCTATGTTTCCCTCTGGTTCATTATGTTTGCACAGTTCTTAAAACATGGCCTATGGGGAAAATATAGATGCTTCCCATAGGATGCAAAGAGAACAGACAAGAAGCTGGTTAAGCATTCTATACTTCTGAAGAACAAGTTTCTCCATTGATGTGTCCCCATATTTCAAACATTTCAAACTATTCAACATGAGATTCTCATCTCAGTTCTCACTCTAGTAACTAAATCGCCTAGCTGGTATAACCTATATGTAAATGTAATTTATATTATTATACCTCACCCTATAGCTCATTATCAGGAGAGGAACATGAGCTATACACTATCTCATCCTGCTTTCAGCCTTTTTGGCTTTAGTCTGGTCATGATTTAGATGTATCTTCCTTTTTAGGTCACTCTGTCATATCACTGGTCACTCCTGATTCATTTGTCCAAATCTTTTCTTTGACCTGAGTCTGTGAGTTAGCTTCCCCATGGCCTGTTATGTGGTGAAAGGACTAGAAAGCTAGAGTGAGAAAGAGGAGCGAAAGGATGGGAAAGAGAAAAACAAACTAAGATTGTGGAAGAGTAAGAGTTTGTGGAGAACTTAAAATGAAAGATACACAATGGGGGGCAAAATTAGGATAGAACTAGAAACAAAGGGAACTGAAAAGAAATAATGAACATACTGGAGAGGACCTTATGGAGGACAGATTGGTAGATGACAAAGAATGGAGGAATTTGATAAGGTGCCTTACAACTGTTATTGAGTCAGAGAAGAACAGAGGGAGATAAAATTAGTGGTCAGAGATCAGACATGTCAGTTTCCCACTTTATGTTGTCTAGAGACAGCCAATTCTGGCAGCCCTGGAGCTGTTATTATATTCCATTCTTTATATTAAGAAGAAAATGAGGTTTTAAATTTTGTTAAATGTGCCAAAGAGTGCTCAGGACCTGGTTTTCCTTTTCTCTAAACATAGGTGTTCCTGCAATGTCAAGCAGGGTGTTTACCAAATGAAAAAAGTGAGAATAAAAAGAGTGCTGGGTATTTTATCCAATGTTATAACTAAAAAAATCATCAAAATTTATGGCCAACTGCCCAGCTCACACACTCTGCACTTTGGGTCATGTCTACTAACAGCAACAAAAGACATAAGATGACTTTCTTCCTCATTTATAGACAAAATTAAAGGACAGAAAGCACGAGCTTCCTGAAAAGGTAGGTAAAACTGTTAGCAGAGTCAGCCTGTGAAGGGACATGGTTCTCTCACTTCACCTCTCTTGCCTGCAGTGTCCTTGACCTTGAGGAAATTCTTTACCTTTTCTGGGCCTGTATCTGGTAGGAAGCAAAAGTAAATCATGTTCCTGTAATCTTCTCTGGGTTCACTGGACTGAATGAACAGAAAGACCGTCTCATTCTGTTAGCCATGAGAGAATTATCCTCACTTCTAGCACTACCTATTAGCACTATGGCAAAGCAGAGCTTGTCATTTGCCCCCAAGATCTCTGTGTCCCTGGCATTTCTTTCACCTGGTCATTCATACTGAGCCTCAGTGGATGATTACCTTGGCGGTATTATTGGGGAGCAAAGAAGATGGGTTCAGTGTCACAGAGAAGATCCTGAGACATTGATGCCATTCTACATTTATCCTCCAGGATCAGAGGATTTCTTTAATAACTTAAGGAATTCCTTTTCTTTTAAACTTTGTCTAGTTTTCTAGTTTTCTTCCAACTAGAAAGCTCTTTTTATCGACAATATGGTAGCCATTGTCAATTTGCTATTGTTTGGTTTTGAAGGCTCATAATGCTTTTATTATTTTTTGGCTGGTTTTATACTATTTTGTTTTGTTTGAATTTACTGTGTGTGAAGGTGTGATCAGCTATTTTGAAGACAACAACAAACATTATGGCAGCCACTGTTGGTGTTCGGTTGTCTTGTTTTGAAGTCGTGTGTTGCTTGCACTGTTCTGTTCTGATTTGCTTTGTTTTGTTTGTTATTTTTAAAACAAATTTTTTAAAAAACAAAAAAGAAACAAAGAAAGATCTCTTCAAGTTGTAAAATTCTGAAGAGTGTTCTTAGTCTACTCTATAGGCCCATAGGAAATGCTATTTAGTTACTTCTTTTTCATTAAAATACCAACATAAGTGAAAAGAAGATATAAATGGAAATACCTGATACTCATAGTTTCAAATAAAAAATCATGCCTAAAACACTACATTTTATCATTGTAATTAGTTTTATATAGTAATCCTGAACAAATGTGTGCTCCTTTTAACACAAAATTATGTCAATATACTGGAGATATATCTTGGACTCTCTTTTTTTTCTTTGTACCGGGGATCAAACCCCCGACCTTGTGCTTGCCAGGCAGGTGCTTGTGCCTCTGAGCTAAACCCCTAACCGAATACATTCAATATAGTGAAATACACAGTTATTGTTTAAAAATATTTTCATTAGACATTGTCACGGTTGGTAAAATGTGCTGAATTGAGAAGCTTACTAGCATGAGAGCCAGGGTCCTTACTTTGTAAACAATCTCATGGCATGCAAGAGGAAGACAAGGAGATGGTGGTGTGGTACACTCATTCTTGGGTGGGGGAGTAACCTGCTTACAATAAGAGGAAAGAAAAGAGGCTTGTTCTCCCCATCTTTTGCTCTTATGGCTTTTGCTGTCTTATGCCACCTTGAACTGTTGCCCCTATGCCATGTCACCCTGCCTTGGAGCCAACTGTTTATGGTCTGAAACCTACACAAACTGTGAGCTAAACAGACCTTTACTACCTTAATTTTGAGCTTTGGGTATTTTGTGTCAGTGATGAGAGAAAAATAACTAACATAGAATCTGGAACCAGGAGTAGGGTATTGCTGTGTCTATATCTGACCATGTTGTACAAGAACCTCTGGGAATGGCTGTGGAAATAGTTTGGAAAAGGTCAGAGATGATACTTCAAAGAATAGTGTTGGAGCACCTTAGGCTGCTCTGTATGGGAGATTCTGGTTAGAGATTAGAAGACCAGAAAACCAGTAAAAATCAGGCTCATGAAATTTCTGCTGGGAAAGACTGCATTGGATGCTGGACTCCAGATAATGTGTGTTATGTCTTGGCAAAAAGTTTGTCTGTATTTTGATCATGTCCAGAGACTTTGCCTGAGACTAGGATTAGGGTAGTGGACTAGTTAATCTGGAAGAAGAAATTTCAAGGCAGTCAAATATTGAGGTGGTGGCCTGGCTATCGTTAGGGGCATTTAGCCAGATTTAAGTTGAGAATAAAGAGAAAAGGAATGATTTTATAGGCCACAAATAAAGCTTCAGTAAAGCTGAGAACTACAAAGACGGAGCTGAGGTGATCTTGATTGCAGAGAAAGAACAGGAGAATAGAAAAGATGGCCCAGGGGCTTCATGAAAGTATCAAATACCCAGCATTTGTAGGTTTAAAACTGTAAAAATGACACACTTCATTCTGAGAAAAAAGCTCCAGACTATCATGTTCTAGTATAGTGGCAGGTACTCCATGTTGAGAAAGATAGAAAATTTGTTCCTCAGTATTGATTCACAGTGCCCAGTGATCCAGACCTCAATCCCTACAACCAAGACAAAGGAGACCTGGCTACTGCTCCAGCTGGCAGCAGATCTTGGCATCATCCAAGTGGCGCTGGTTTTAGGTACATGCAGAATGCAAGAGTTATGGGTTAAGAAGACTTCTGCCTCAATTTCAGAAGGCCTGGGAGGCCGAACAGTGTGCCCCTGAGAGGGAAAGATGTGAAGCTAGAATGTGAAGTCAAAGATGGTTGGGAAAGCCAGGAATGTGAATCATCTGAGGAAAGCTGCAAGGAGAGAGCAGAGTGGGCCTCAGGGAGCAGTCATGGGTGCTCTAACTTCCAGATGTGCCATAGCAGTGGAATCTCTCAAGCCCTTTGGAGCTCACAATTTGCCACACATTGCTTCATATGCTGGATATGGAACTATAGGGCTTAGTATTTGCCTTGCTGGATTTTGGACTTGCTTCTGCCCCAATCTTTTGTATCCCCCTATTTGTAACTTTTGGAATGAAAATGTTTATCTTGTACCATTGAATGCTGGAATGTTTAACTTTTCATCTGTACAGGGGCTTGCACTTCAGCGTTTGCCTTAAATCTCAGAGGAGACTTGGGACTTGGACTTCCCAGCAATGCTGAAATTGTTTGGACTTTGTTGATCCTCACAGATGGAGAAAATGCTTTTTGCATAGAGGGATGTACAGGAGTTTTTTGGAGCGCCAAGGGCAAAATGTTGTGGTTCAAATGTAGTATAATGCTGATAAACTTAATACCACTTTTTAAGGATTGTTAAACCTGTGTCATCATGCTTAAGTTGTCGAATGGTAAGCATAAGCATGTCTTGATATCTGGAAACTGGTTTCAACAAATGTGTCTGGTTTTCAAGATGACAAATGTTGGATTGTAATGGTTGACACATTATGTCAACTTGAAAAGTTTAGAAGTTTAACTCAGCAGGAAAGCCAAGGTCCTTACTTTGTAAATGTCCTCATGCTGTACAAGAAGAGGTCAGGAAGGTGGTGTGAGTGTCCACATTTCCTGGAGCTGAGGGGTAGCCTGCTTACAATATAAAGGAGGAACAGAGGTTTGCTCTTCCCCCTTTGGACTCTTGCTTCTTTTGAACTGTCATGCCACCCTGCTTTGGAGCCAGCTGATTATAGCCTGAAACCTCCACAAACTGTGAGCTAAATAAACCTTTGCTATCTTAGCTTTTGACTTTGCATATTTAGTCTCAGTGATGAGAGAAAAATAAGACAGACATGAATCATATTTTACAAGTTGATACTTTACAGAGTGTCATTGCCAAAACAATGTCACTTTTCAATACTAATTATTGTCAATAGTGTGATGCTTAGGTCTCCACAAGCATGCAGCCAAACATCACATTGTTTTGTAATTTACATTTCGGTTCCCACATTGCATAGTATAATTTATATGTCAAGCTACAAATCAATCTTATCTTTTTAAAGATACACAATATTTCAATTTCTGATAATCCTTAGTCTATTTCACCAAACCTTTATAGATATAATTTCTTTTCTATTTTTGCAATAGACAATAACACTGAAATCAATATTTCTATATTTTTCCATATGCTTTGAATTACTTCTATTGCTTAAATTTATGAAAGTAATTCGCATGTGTGCTAAAGGAAATAAAGATGAAAAGTTAAAATTTGGTAAGTATTCGATTTTTCTTTTAATATAAAATGCATGCCATTTTCATCTTAATTGGTAGCATATGAGAATGAGTGTTAGTACATATCTTTGGCTTCACTGGTGTAATAGATGCATCCTTTATCTTTAAAAATTAAGTGAACTATTGGATTATGCTCTAACGAGAATTTCTTTTTTATGGGCATGACTAGATGGATTTTACATATTTGTTGTTTTTTTTTTACATTGCTTTTTCATTTCCCCCACTTTAAGGTGATTTATTTTTCTTTTAATTTTCATTTTTAATACTTATTAAATTTATTCTATTTCAGGAAATTTACAGTATTAAAAATTTTACATTGTATAATGTTTATAATGATCAGTAGATACTCTTCATATTTTATAACAGTAACTCTGCCATACATGTGACAAATATAACCCAAATTTCCTAATTTGTCTTCAACTTGGCTTAGCACATTTCTATATACTTTGCCCTGTTTGTCTTATGTCATGCTTACAAATACTACATTTCCATTTTAATGTTATATAAATAATCTGTTAGTGATGTTTTTTCTAGAACATTTTTCGTTTAACTTAAAGGCAACTATTTAAAGTTTATATTTATGTCTGTTCTAAGTTTTCCCCAACTGCTAAGTGTCCCATCATAGAAACATGTGTGTTTAATTGTATGAAAATGTTTGAACAAAAGTGTCTACCTGAAAAGCAAACTTGCAAGCCTACTTACGTGTTGCTGAAACAACACTCAACAAATAACCAAATATAAAATCTTCATAAGTCAATATTCACAATGACCAGGATACAAACACATGAACAATCAATAAAATGACACATGCTTTCTAGGAAAATGTAATCTATCAGGTCTGACTCTGAAATACTCTGCCAATCAAAGTTAACAGAAATTTAAAGCTGCTATTACAATTACCCTGTTAAGCTTTTTAGTTAAAAAACCATATTTTTAATGAAAGAAATCTCAGTAAAAAACTGAAACAATAAATTTTGAAACTGAAAAATATAAACATTTACTCAAGGCATTGAACAGCTAACTGGACATGCCAGGAGAAAGACTAAATAAATTTGAAGATCAAAAAAAATTATTCAAGGACAAGAACAGAGACAGCTAAAACTTTTAAAAGAGCAGGTAATATTTTTAAAATTCTGGCATAAGAGAAATCAGAATGTCAGAAGAAGAAGGAGAAAATGAGGCAGAAAATTAATTTTACAATTCATGGACAACACTTTCCAAATCTGGTGAACAATTCTTGCAGTAAAATACGCTAAACACAAAACAGAATAAACACAAAGAAGCCCACATTAAGCCATATTGTTGTCAAAGTGTTGAAATTAAAAGGTAGGAAAAAATTTGAAAGCAGAAAAGAATAAAAACATATTACAAACTAGAAAATGATTATCTGATCAACAGCTGAACTGTCATGAGAAGTCATGTGACACAAAGGAAGGTGACATAATATCTTCACCAAGCTTTTAAAAATACCATCAAATAGTATTTTGTATGCAGTGAAAATATCCTACAAGATTGACCATAAATGAAGACATTTCCAGATCAAAGAAATCTAAGAGAATTTTTCATTTGTTGCTAACAAACCTGAACTACAAAAATTCTGTAAAATTCTTCAGGAAAATTATACCACATGGAAACATTGCCCTCTTGCAAGTCTAAGAAGAAGACCAAAAATGCAGCAAAAATGGAAACAGATGTCAAGAAATATTTAACAAAAGAAGACATTGAAAGATGATCAACACCGCTAATCAGCAAAGTGCAACACAGCTGACAGTGAGTTTATCACAGTTTCTGTGTAACCTTCACCAGTACTTTTCTTATTTCTCTAATAAAGGGAATGTCCTCACGGCCTTCTGCAGGAACTTAATGATTGGTTCTCAGGCTACCTAATAAGTCCCCTACCCCTTAGCCTCTGGCTCCTTCCTCAGTATTCTTCAAAGGCAATGCTGGCATCTCTACCATCCTCTCACCATTTCACAGCTCAGAATTTAAACCCCTGGCTCGAAAGCCTGGAATTGGTTCTCATCTGAAGTGTATAATAGACATTGTGAAATAGGAAGAAATTGTTAAAAAGAAAGATGAACTAGGGAGGGGTGTGGAGAAAGGAAGAAAGGAAAAAGAAAAATGATGAAAGAAAGATAAAATGTGGACTCCAAACTCCACCTCAGAATCCCAACCTCCACCTCGCAGGGCAGCCGGTTCCACGTCTGACCTCCCACCCACGGGGACCACCCCGACCTTTTGGACCTAGCACTGCTGTGGATCTTTGACTGCCCCTCCTCTTCCCAGAACCTTGGACTGCAGTGGATTAATCTTGCTGGTTTAGCAGGAGACTCAGTAACCCCTCAGCCAAACAGAGGGCCTCACCAGGCTTGCATCAGTGTGGCGAGTTTGCCCCAAAAATAGAGGACTTGAGTGGGTGAACAGGAGCAGTAGTGAAATCCCCTCCAGCTGTAGGACACTGGTAAGAGTGTGGGTGAGTCTTTCCTCCATATGGAGAATATCAGGTGGGTTGAAGAGTTTGCCAATAAGACCTTCCCCAATGTGGAGAAAATTAAAAAGACTTTTGAGACACCCAGCAGAAATTAATGCAATTGAGACTAAATACAAAGAATTAATGAATCAAAGAGCTGGTTTTTTAAGAGAATAAACAAAATTGATAAACCTCTAGCTAACCTTATCAAACAAAGTAGGAAAAACACAGATTCATGCAATAAGGACTGAAAGAAGAGAAATTATTACAAATCCCATGGAAATTCAAAAGATCATGAATACCTTCTTTGAAAATCCTTATTCTCATAGGGTGGAAAACACAGAGGAAATTGACAGATTTCTACAAATGTATGAACTACCAAACCTCAATCAAGAAGATATAACAATTATGAATAAATTGAAAACATGATTAAAAACTTACCAACAAAGAAAAGCCCAAGTCCTGATGGATTTACAGATGAATTCTAAGAGAAATTTAGAGAAGATTTAAAACCAATACTCCTCAAACTCGTCAGTGAAAGTGAAAGGGAAGCAATCGTTCCTAACTCATTCTTGGAGGCAAGTATCACTCTGGTACCTAAACCAGAGAAAGACCAACCAAAAAGGAGAACTGTAGACCAATCTCACCAATGAACATTGCTGCAAAGATTCTCAGTAAAATACTGGCAAATAAATGCAGCAAATCATCAAGAAGTATGTATATCACAATCCAGTGGGATTTATCCTAGTAATTCAGGGATAGTTTAAAATACACAAATAAATGTAATACACCTCATCAAAAAAGCCAAAGGAAAAAAATCACAGGATCATATCAATAGATATAGAAAAGGCTTTTGATACAGTCCAACACTTTTTCATGAAAAAAACCCACAGAAACTCAGAATAGATGATGTCTACCATCTCAAAATGGTCATCCACGACAAATCAACAGTCAAAATTATACTAAATGAATAAAAAACTGAAAGCTTTCACTCTAAAATGAGGAATAAGATAAGGATGTCTTCTATGACAACTTGTATTCAATATAGTTCTGGAAATATTAACCAGAGCAATCAGACAAGGGAGAGAAATAAAAGGAATAAAGAAAGGAAAGGAAGAAGTTCAATTATCACTACTTGCAGAGGACCTGACATTCTACATTGAAGGCTTAAAAAACTCCTTTAAAAGACTACTAGAGGAAATAAGCAAATTCTGCAGTGCATCTGGATACAAAGTCAGCACACAAAAATCAATAGCATTTCTGAACACAAATAAAAAACTCACTGAGAAGGAAATTATGGAAATATTGCCTTTCACACTAGCATCTAAAAAAATGAAACACTTAGAAATCAACCTAACCAAGAATATAGAAGACCTACATGCTGAAAATTATAAAAAGGAGACTGAACAGGATATTAGAAAATGGAAGGATATCCCTTGCTCTTGGTTAGGAAGAGCCAATGTTGTGAAAATGGCCATATTCCCAAATGGATTATACAGATTAAGTGCAATCCTAATCAAAATACCAAAAACATACATTACAGATCTCGAGAAAGCATTCCTAAATTTCATTTTGAAACAGAAGAAACATAGAATAGCAAAAGCAATTTTGGGCAACAAAGGCAAGGCAGGAGGCATCTCAATTCCTGACTTGAAACTATACTACAAAGCTACAATGATAAAATGAGCATAGTAGTGGCAAAGAAATAGACCTGAGAATCAATGTAACAGAACAGAAGATGCAAATGCAAATACAAAGACACTCAGCCACCTTATATTTGACAAAATGCCTAAACATATTCACTACAAGAATGACAACCTCTTTAATAAATGGTGTTGGGAAAATTGGCTTTCCACATGTCAAAGACTGAAAATAAAACCATGTCTACCACCATGCACTAAACTAAACTTAAAATGAATCAAAGCTCTGAATATTAAAACAGAAACACTAAATCTACTTGGAGACATAGGGGTAGGCAAAGAATTCATGAACAAAATGCAAATCACATGGGAAGTTCTTCGGAGAATCAAGAACTGGGATCTCATCTGATTAAAAAGTTTTTGTGCTTCAGGAGAAATTACCAAGAAAGTGAAAAGAAAACGCACAAAATGGGAAAGAATTTTAGCCAGCAACCCCTCAGACAAAGCACTTATATCTAAAACACACAAAGAATTGAAAAACATCAAGACCCCAAATTCAAAGACCCTCTCCAAAAATGGACATTTGAGATGAACACACAGTTCTCAGATGAAGATATACAAATGGCAAATAAATCCATGAAGACATGTTCATGTTCACCATCACTGGTCATTCAAGAAATGCAAATTAAAACAGCATTGAGATTTCATTTCACTCCGGAAAGAATGGCTGCCATCAAGAAATCAGCTGATTACAAATGTTGGTGAGGTTGTGGGGAAAAAGAAACACTTCTCCACTGTTGGCAGGGGTGTAGACTGGTGCAACCAAGGGGGAAATTTGCTTAGAGATTCTACAAACAACTAGGATTGGAAGTTCCATTCAATCCAGGTATTCCCCTCCTGGGTATTTTCCCAGAAAAAATGACAAAGGCGGTGTCACAGGGATGTATGTGTACCCATGTTTATAACAGCACAATTTGAAATAGCTAAATCTTGGAAACAACCAAAATGCCCATCATCTGCAGAATGGAAGAAAAAGATGTATTTTTGTACAATGAAGTATTGCTCAACTATAAAAGGGATGGTCTTGAAGCTTTTGGTCTTGAGGTAAATGTAGACAACTTGAGATTATCCTCATAAATGAAATAAACAAGACTCACATATGTAAATATCATATTGTCTCTCTAGTACAAAAAAAATCATAAAAACTGAAAGAGTAATAGGATCCAAAATGTATAATAGCTATTGTAATAATGAAAGGGAAAGAAAGTGCTCTAAAGGGTGTAACAGTATGTATGTTTAAGTGTGCAGGATAGATAACCATACTACTAAGCTTTTGTTAGTTCATCAAACAGAAATGTTTGTACTTTCATTGTTTGATTGCCGACTTTTTATGCTTTGATTTTGTAACTTGAGCAAATACTTCTAAGATAACATTATGTAATTTATCAACTAGTGATTACTTACTGATTTTTTTGAAATTCTGTATTATTTCTATCCTTTTTTTTCTATATAAAAAAGCAAGATGAAATGGAACTGAAGCTTTGTACACCAGTAGGAGGAGAAGGGTGGTGCTTAAGAAAAAGAGTGGAAAAACATGTCAATTAAATCCTCTGGGCACCTTTACATTCAACCCCTCTGCCTTGGTCCTCAGGGTCCACTCTCACCATGATTCAAGGAACTTCTAGTTTTTGGTAGGATAGGATGTATTTGCCAGGGAATCTCTTCATGCCAGTGAAACTTAATGGCTTAGAATGGCATTATTTTCATGGCAAAAAATGAGTCCTGCATAGTTCTCCTTACAATGTCTGCAGGGCTGCTGCTTTTCGAAAGCTCAAGGGGAGAATCTATGTCTTGTGTCCTGTTGCAGTGGCTGCTACCATCTGTATGTAGGTTGTGGCCACATCACTCTCATCTTCATATCCTTCACCAGCTCACCTTCTCCTCTTTGGCAGTCAGATACTCATCTGTCTCCCTTATAAGAACATCTGTGATGACGTTCAGGCCATACCCAGGAAGCCAGGATAATATTCCCATCTCAGAATCTCTGACCAGTAAATCAGAGTGCAGACATAGAGAGCTGCTTGTGCTCTACACTCAGCCTCCCCTCACAGTGCTTCAACTTTACCACTAAGTATGTGGCTGCCAAAGTGTCACGGCTCACCTCAGAAGGTTTCTGGCTTTCACAATGCTCTCAAAGAGCAATGTGGGGTTATTTATTTGAAGAATCGCTCTAGGGAGTAAAACAGGCTTATAAAGACAGCAAGACAGAGAAGGAAGACCCATGTCTTACGGAGAGGCATATAGTCATCCTCACAGAACTGTGTGGAGAGAGGGAGGGAACCTTACCCACTAGCTCCCTTACCAATTGTCACTCTGCCCCTATGCTTCTGACCCCTAACATGTGCTCAGGTAGAAAATAATCCTCCTCCCCACTGTCCATGGCATCAAAGGACCCCAAGGCAGATGTTTCACTGGTAGCGTGTAGTGAGTGGAAACTTCAGAGAACTGTCCGCTTCAGGCCTCCCTAAGCAGATGTGAGTCAGAACATCTGCTACAGTCCGCTTCATAGACTTGTGAGAATTGACAGGACTTTGGGATTGTAAAGTTCCTAGTATGTTACCACATACGTAACAAACCCTCATTAACATTATCAATTCATAGAGTGATGTATTGTCAAATCACTACTAGCAACTGAGCCTCTCTTCATTTAGTGATCACAACAATGTGCTGTGGGTTTAAACCCTCTGTTGTAGAGGATTTTCTTACTTTGAAGATGGGTAAAGGAGACCCTAAGGGACTCAGGAGCTTACACAGAGTCACACGCTAATACACAACAGAGCCTGTCTGTCTGTAAAGGTTTTGATAGAGTCTGCAAAAAAATCAATATCAAGCTGGATGGAAGACTCTGTACTGAGGAGTTAGAAGGCAGCTGTGTGTTACTCCAGGGGGCTGGTGAGACCAAGTCCAAACACTAGCCCAGAACCAGCTGTGAGTCCAACTTAAATACCCTTTACAAGAAGGAGATACA
>PVLA01014445.1:0-30525 GCA_004027455.1 Hydrochoerus hydrochaeris | reverse complement strand
GCATAAACTTCTCTCACATTATTCACAGAAGGCAAAACCCCACAACCAGTCCTCACAAAGGGGTTATCTAGAGGGCCTCCAGCAACCCCCCTGGAGTCTCCACCCTCGACTCCATATTGAGCATTACATAAAAACATACACATGTGAACTACACAAATTACAATTATCAGTACAAAACATTTTAAGATCCCCACGCCCAGTTCCCACATGCGGCGTCCTTTTCCTGGAGAAGCGATTGTCACAAGGCATGGATGGACTAGGACGCGGCATGGACAGAAAAGGGCGCCGCACATCTGAGATGAATACACATTTCTCAGATGAAGAAACATGAACAGTAAATAAATACATGAAAACATGTTCAACATCACTAGTCATTTGAGAGATGCAAATTAAAACAACACTGTGATTCCACCTCAACCTGGAAAGAATGGCTAGTATCAAGAAATCAAACAGTAACAAACACTAAAAGGGCAGTGGGGAAAAAGGAACCCTTTCCACTGTTGGTGGGAGTGTAGACTGTTGCAACCACTATGGAAATCAGTGTGGAGATTCCTCAAAAAACTAGGATTGGAGGTCCCATTCAACCTAGCTACTGTCCTTCTGGGTATCTTCCCAAAAGAATTTAAAACATCATATCACAGTAATATATGTGCACCCATGTTTATAGCAGCACAGTTTATAATAGCCAAATCTTGGAAACAATCAAAATACCCATCGACAGAGGAATGAATTTTAAAAATGCAGTATTTTTATACAATGGAGTACTACTCAGTCATAAAGAAGGATAAACTGGAGACTTTTATAGGTAAATGGATGCAACCTGAGAACATATTCATTAGTGAAATAAGACATATGTGTAAACATATTTCATTAGTGTGAGAAGCTGAAAGAAAAAATATGTGTATGTGTATGTATATGTATATAAAAATAGTTAAGATAGTTATACTTCTGTGAGTTCACTGAAGAGAAAAATTTGTACCGGTATTGTTCAGACAACTGACTGCAGATACCTTGCGCTCTGGGGGAATGATTTGGGGATCACATACATGAGCAGTGTATGTACCATTGTTGCCCAATGACCAATGTGCTTTGAAATTTTGTTGTACTTTTTTTCTTCTTGCTCTTGTTCTTTCTTCTTTCTTTTTATCCTTGAAATAAAGTAGATTTGGAAAAAATATTTAAAAATAAATGCTGCTTAGCCAGTTCCACCGTGGTGGTGGGACACACATACAATTGCAACACTGTGGGAGAGCTGAGCAGGAGGGTGCAAGTTTGGCATAGCTGAGTCCGCTCAGTAAGACCCTGTCTCAAAAATTAAAAAAGGGCTGGGTCTACAGCTGGTTAGGAAGGCCTGCGCTCAATCCTCAGTTCCAGGTTAGGGGGAGCTATTTATCCTGGGATCCTCCTATCAATGATTTAGGTCAATGGTTTGCAAAGAGTAACTGCACAGAGGATACAGAAAACCCTGCTGTGATACAGTAAGAAAATATTCCATCTTTTACTGACATTTATTTTATCACTTAAAAATGTCATTTGTGCATGTGTTATATTACAGTAAGGATTATAACATAATAATCACATACAAGATTTTTTAACAGATGGAATAATAAAAGAGTTTAGAAATCACTGATCTAGGTAATAGCTTTTCTTAAAAAGAACTTCACTGCCAGGCACTGGCATGTGTACCTGTGGCCCCAGTCACTTGCAAGGCTCAAGTAGGAGGGCTGCCTGTGCTTAGAAGTTCAGTGCCAGCCTAGACAGCACAGCAAGAACCCCCATTTAAAAAAAAATCACCAGCTCATATATTTATTGCCTTCATCAAAGAATGAATGCATCAACTTTAAATGAAAGCAAAATTTCAAATATTTGCTTAAAATAATTTGAAGACTTAAATCAATAGGCCCTTGAATTCAAAACTCTTTTTCTCCTAAAAATATGAAAATCATTATGTATCTCCTAGGCATAACTGCTATGCACACTAGATTAACTCCATAGTTAGTTCTTGAGAGGAAAGTCATATAAAATATTTATTTTCCTAAGAATACTTAATCCGGTGGAAAATCAGTACTATTTTATCTGGGTTAATAGTGGATGACAGAAAGAGAAAAAAAGTAGTAATACCTGAAAGATAAAAAAGAACTAGAGGAGAAATGATATCTACCCAGACCTCTTTTTAAAAAACACTACCCCCATCTCCAAAATATCACCACAGTCCCTCTACCATTTCATCAAATTCCATCATGTTTTTATGGACAAAAGTATCTACTCACATGAACCCTTCTGAAACAAAATGCTGTAGAGGTTTCAACTCTAGAAACTACTACTGAAGCTCAGCTTTTTCAACAGACTTGCAATTCAGGAAAGGGGCCAACTGCATCAAACTCTTGGTCAGAGGCCTAACAGCTGAGATGCCTGAAATATTCTATGGTAGACAGGCAGGAATAGGTTGGGAAGATCCTTTTTTTCCTTGTGACAATATAAGAGAGATATAAAAACAAATAATAAAAGAAAGAAGCTTTGATGTTAACAAGATATCTAGCTAGTTTCAAGCACAGCTAAAAATCACAGGGGAAAAAAAAACCTTTGTTAAATATCAATCAGTGATAAAGGTAGGAAAAAACTATCATAGACCCAGGAAAGTAGTTAACCGAAGTGATTTTCTTGGGCAGAAGAGATTAAGCCTGTCCTACCATGAAAAATCTATCAAGTCATATATATTTTTAAAGATATAAAGATCACATGTACCTACACTAACAATGAGAATAACACACTTCAAATATGAAAATTAGTTTGTGCCAAGATAATCACAGCTAAATATCCATCAAATCATACATCTCTTTCCTCTTTGAGTTTATCACATTAACCATATAATCAACACACTTATTGAATGTCTGCTACAATGCAGGTAACATTTTGTAATACACACCATCACAGCTGTCCAACTGAAGCTTGTGAAAGCTAAAAGAGTATGAGTACTTAAAATTAGGGAATAAGGTATTTTTCCATGATCTTCTACCAAATATTCTTTATATTCCCACGCAAAACAAGTGCTCTATGCAGGTGTGGTGGCTCACGCCTGTAATAACAGCACTGGGAAGCTGAGGCAGGGGGATCGCTGTGAATTCGAGGCCAACTTGGGCTACAAAGTGAGTTCAAGGCCAGCTTGAACCACACAGTGAAACACTGTCTCAAAAGAGACAATAATAATAATAATAATAATAATAATAATAATAATAATAATGTGCTGTAACTCACAGAAGGAATTCCTCAATTTAAAAAATAACCACACCCATCTCGCCCCTTCCATTCAATTCTATTATGTTTATGAAACAAAAGGAAAACTTCACCTATATTTTCATCTCTCTTTTAATTTAAGCTACAAAATATGAAGGGCGGAGTAATATGGAATGACATCTAATTTCCTGTATGAATACCTACAATGAATAAGCAAAGCTATAACAAAATGGAACTGCCTGGTATAATGGTGCATGCCTGAAATCCTAGCATTCAAGAGGCTGAGGCAAGAGGACTGCCCTGAGTTCGAGGCCAGCCCCAGCTCCATAGCGAGTTCAAGGGCAGCCTGAAGGACTTAGTGAGATCCTATATTGAAAAAAAAATTTTTTTTAAGGAACTGCTTGCGTTACAGAGAACTGCAATAAGCCGAACACAGTTATTGTCAATACCCGCTAAAATTTATAGACTATAAACACCAAATGCTGAAAGTAAGCACTGACCTCACTTAGAGGCAGACACAAACCTGAAATAACAGTATTCAGGACACAGTCTTCGAAAGAAACCAACCTCTTGGCCTCAAACTAATGAACACATCAGGGTTTCAACAACCGTGTTAGAAGCTATTTCAACTAAAAGGCATATTATCAAACCAAAAGATGAGATCATTCCCCCACTACATTATTTCAAATAAAAGATTTATCCACTTGAAGAATCTAAAAATTTCTATTGGTCCCAGGACCTTCATTGCAACTTAGTGCCAGTTTACTGTCACTCTTCTAAATTATTAGCCAGTAGAACATACTGTTCACTGTTCCAATTTAAGAGTCTGAACATATCTACAAAATTAACTTTCCAAATCTTGTTTTAAAATAAGCACAGAATGGGCGTGGTGGCACATGCCTGTAAGTGCCAGCACTCAGGAGTCTGAGGTAGAACTGATGCCAGTTCCGGGCCACCCTGCATACACAGCAAGACCCTGTCTCAAAAACCAGAAATTTAAAACAAAGCAAAGCAAAGCAAGTTGCCATCCTAGAAAGCATGGCTAAACTAAGCATCCAATTGTAAAACACAATCATTAGCCAGAAATTCCTACATATTAAATATAGTTCTCATATTGTAGATTTGAACATTAACATGAAAGAAGCTCTAGAAGATAGGAACACTATAAACACAGACTTCCACACAGAAACAAGTATAACAGCATTTATTATATCCAACTTCAGTTAGGCATGAAATCTGAAGAAACTACAAATATAGAAATTAACCGTAAGAAATAAGCCATTAATGTAACATGCTTTAAGAAAAGCGATCTTACAGTATCACACTTAACACGAACACGCAATTTACTGTATTTGACATTTTGTAAACAGCAAACCCTAAATGGCTTTTGAGATTTAACAAAATTCAAAGCAAAATTACCTCATCTGTCACTGGTTTCCGTTTTGCAAACTGTGAAACTATCTAAGCCAACTAGTTCTTGATGTCACATAACAAAATTCTTCTTAGAATCCCCCGTATACTTTTTTCCTGTGGAGTTTAACCTAACTTCAAAGACGTCTGAATAAGGCCCCTCAGCAGCATGTATCTTCTAAGACAGTGTTGGAGAAAACATCCCTGTTTCTAATTTAACTTGTCATTGGATATCACTGTTGCTCCTCCACACAAATCCATTTGGAATAGTATTTCTCTGGCAGTAGTGAACTTTATCTGTAACTCCTCCCTTTGCTCAGGAGTCAAAATTTCCTGGCCAAGTTCCCAACAGTTACTGCAACAACAAATGAGACTAAGAATTCAAGTGTAAAATCTTCTTGGCCTTTGTTCTCATTATAGGTTTTTATTATTATACATTCGAACTTTGCTACAATCAAGAAAAAGTTACAAGTGCTTTTTGAATGGGTAAGCTGAAATTCTGAACCAACACATTAAATGTCAGTATACATGTGTAGGTTCACTTAATAGAAAAATGCTTTAACGTGAATTTTTGCTGAAATTTTAGTACCTTTTTCTCAAACAATTCCATTTGTGCTATTAGCATCCATTTTCCCATTCAAGTTTAAAACTGCATCCATTCATGTCATGTACCTTTATTTCTATTTCCAAGTATTTCTGCAATTCAGCTCTTCGATTCTATTCACACACTAACAACTTGTTGAGATCATAAATTCTCCAGAAATTATCTCCCAGTTGCCCTGCCCTCACACTAACGCTAAATTAGTTGCTTTGAAGAAGTACTACTCAAAATGTGACCCACAGACCAAAGCTGGTCTATGAATTGCATTTGCCAGTCACCCATGACATGAGTGAAACAGAGATTTCAAGAATTCTGAAACATTCAGACCAATTTAATAGAGAAGTTTTGTGTGTTGACAGTGAAACTAAGCACTGAGACCTAGTGAAACTCACCTGACCTGTCTTCCATAATAATTGTCTCTTCCACAGTAATTCTCACGGTATATTTTCCTACATTACTCTTGAGTTTCATTCACTTGAGTTTCATTACTCTTCAGAGTTTTATTACTCAAGAGGGCCGGAGCTAGCTTGGTGCCCAGCCTGCTCACTGCGTAACAGCTGCACAAAGGCAAATTAATCAGTAATACAGCCAAGAAAATAATCTTTGTTTTTGAGATGTGCAGAGCTGAAAAGCATCTCGCAACCTTCTGGCCTACCCGAAAGGAAAAAGCACCCACCAGTCTGGGATATAAACCACTCCTAAATCATCTTCCCAGCAAATGGGCTTTCCGATAAGAGTTCTCAATCTTCTTTTACAGCTAGCTGTTCAAACAAAGTCACCTTCGTTGCCTCAACACCGTTTCTTGACTTAACTGGCCTACTGCATGGCAAGTAGTCAGACACAGGACTGGTAAAGGCTAAAATTAAGACTGCAGGCTTACATTTTATGTACCTTCATTTTTCTAGTAATTGATTTTTAATATAGGTTACAAATGTAATAAATCTGAAAAACAATGGAAAATTGTTTTGTCTGTCACAGGTTGCTTGAGAAAACTGTCCTAAGGCTCAAATCCAATTTTAGGCCATCATTCATACTTATCCAACCAATAAATCATAAATTCTTGGATCTTCAAAGAGTTTAAAACCTTTCGTCACTTTGCCAAAATCAGTTTGATCTTATGTATCCTACAGACGTTCTGTGGCTTTGTTAATGTAGTTTTCTGTGACCGTGCAATCCTCTGTCTTATCGTTCAAGACCTTGCATCTCAAGTTAATTTGTCTAGAAAGTATTCTGCAGGGCCTGGGGGCACATACCTTGGAGGCTAAGGCAAGAGGACTACAAGTCTGAGCTTACTCTGGACAATTTAATGACTTTAGTGTGACCTTGCCTCAAAGTAATGAAAATAAATTTAAAATGAAAATTAACTCTTCTGGATACTCCAGACAACTGTGCAATGATAATGCCTCTGGGTCTCAAATTATTCTTCAACTTAAAGAGATTTCATCAACAACTAAAATTCCATAAAATTGTGACTGAAGTGAAAGGTTTCAATATGCAAAATCTTTTATTTTGGCATTTTTTGTCACATATCTAACTTCTGCAGAAGTCCTCATTACTGGCAGGATTATGAACTTTGAGAACAGGATTTATAGCTTCCCAACACCTAGCACAGAGCTGTATGAATAGTAGACACAATATTCAGCAGCACTAAAAGTCTCCTCCTTCCCTTGCTCCCTACTCCCTCCACCTTGATACCTTGAAATACATTCTTAAAAATGGAAACTTCAAATACACAGACACTAGAATTTTAAATTATAAAAGCAGAAGTCATCATTATTTATTTTCATAAATTTCAGCCAATAATGATTTCTTTTTTTAAATAATGGAAGACACTTTATATTTTAAAATCATCTCCCAATATTTCAACTCTTGGTAGAAATCAAATGCAGAGCATCTGCATTTCTAAGTTAACATATATTTAACTATCTTGGTCATGGCAACCTCACACAGTAAGACACACAGCAAGGAGCACTGTGGCCATAGGATTTCCTATTCCAGCCTATGAACACAGTATTTCCGCGATGGTAGGTACACTGGATTTTGGTTTTTTAGGACAAATTTGTCCACTGTAAATGACGAGACATCACGGTTGGTTAAGAGTTAAGTTACTGTAATTCTAGAGCAATCTAGAAATGGAAAACTAGAAAACTAGAGCTCTCAAGAGTGGCCCAGGCATTGCCAGTTATGAAATGCGAGAAGGCAGAACATCAAGATGATCACCCGACAGGCTGGTCTCAGTAACAAAGTTGGCTGGAATTCAACTTTCTATACACATTTGTATAATGTGATCCACCAAACAGATACAGAAAAGAGCCATGTAAGATTTGGAAAACCTTAAAACCACTCAACTGAGTTGGAAGAACATCAGCAAATTCACAGAGGCCTCAGGATTCAGTAGATTCAAATCTGCTCAAGAGCTGAACACTTCTCCTAGAAAATCCACTGTGCAGAAATTCCTAACAGTGAGTACACATCACAGACAATTACGGCTAAAATAGAAGTTCAGAAGGACACAACTTATTTTCTAATTGTTGCCCCACTCCCATTCTGCACCCCCAAAAGGAAAATCCTGATCTTGGTGATTCCCACAGGGAGGCCAGGGCCTTCAAGTCTGGAAGTGCAGAGGCAAGGGGAGCTCGCCCACAGCTGCCCGCTGGTAGTGCAAAAGGATGGCAAACAGGGCTGCTGATGAGTGCTGAGAACCGTGCAGAGGACTGGGGCGGAGGGGGTGAGAAACCCAGATGATCTTCCTTCTGGAATGAGCTCAAGAAGTCTGGAGTGCAAGATGAACGATCAGCAGGTGCCACGACTAGGGCTGTCGATCGGGGCAAGGTCCCTGAGTCGTCACCGGGTCGTCCCAGTCTACAGGTGCAGACCTCAGGCCCCCGTGCTAACCCCCTAACTGCGCGCTGTAGGTGTATCCTAGTCCTACAGGCGGGACAGTGGCTCTCCACTGATTCGAGCAAAGTGGTCACGGACTCTGTACTTCCCCTACCCGAACTCCACTCCACCCTAGTGGGAGGAAGATACAACAGCAAAGGGCGCAAGGCCTCCCTTGGAAGACTAAGAACCCGAGGCATCCTTATAAATAGCTACATAATTAATTTTTAACCACTATGAAACACATACCAAGTTGAATATTTAAAAATAAATCTCAAAAATATCTATTTACAGTACAGAAAGAGGGGCACGTGCAAGCAGAAAGGGAAGCAGGTCGGTCCTGGTGCAGATAGTCCATGCGTCAGTGTGTCGCAGTGAGGCTCACAAACACCACGGCAGACAGAGCCATGGTGGCAATGCGATGACATTCAGCTAACACTGAACTCGCCAGCCTCGCTTCTGACATAGGGAGAGGCAGGAAAGCCAGAGTGCGGGGGCCTAAGCCAATTTTGACTTCCTTTTAAAAAATGTATTTTCATATTTTCTGAGGGACACCTTCAAAAGAGATACATTTTATCAGATTATGCCAGAAGAACAGCAGCCTGTGCTCCATCTGAAAGACAGATACCCTCTGTAATAAATGGTACTGGGAAAACTGGCCACCACATGCACAAGACTGAATCTAGGCTCACATCTCCTACCATGTACCAAGCTGATATCAAAATGGATCAAAAATGTAAATATTAAAACAGAAACACTTAACCTGTTGGAAGACAAGCTACGTAAAACTCTTCATGTCACAGGCATAGTGAAGAACTTTTTTAACAGAATCTCAGTTGCACAGGAAATAATTCCAAGAATTAACAAACGGGATCATATCAAACCAAAAGCTTAGCAGCTTATGCTTTTAAAGTCTGAACAGCTGACCCTCATTTTCCCTCTGACAGCAGTCAGCCTCTTCCCTTGCCATTCCAGAGGACAGACCCAGGCAGCTAGCTCCAGTGTCCCCAACCAGCCAACCTCCGAGGCTGCCGTAGTAGCCACCCTCTAGGCCATGCTCACTGCTGTAGCCCTGACAGCGGCCACTGGGCTAACAGTCTCATCTTCAGCTTTCCTGTGCTCTGTGCTCCAGGCCTGCCGCTGCCTCTGAAGGCAGCAGAGGACAGCACACTAGAAGGACAGATCAAGGATGAACCAGGCTCGTTTTTTATATTCCCCAAAATCCCCAAAGCCTAATGGATCACCATCAACACTGCTGTCCCTTCCGAAGACTCCACCAAAATGGCACCATCCAATTTCAGTGCTCCCATTTTTCTAGAAATGCAGGAGCTATCAATCAAGCAGCCACTTCTTAGCTTCTCCTCAGCTGTGCTGAGCTGTCATCATGACAATGAGACTATCCTTGATGCCCCACAGCTGATTCAGGAGGTATCTGACTTGGCTGCAACAAGCTTGAAACATGGACTTACTTATACCGGGTCACTCTGTCTTGCGGCCATTCCAGATGATTCAACCCTGTTAACTCCATCCAGGTGACCCTGCCCACTCTGTCACTACACTTTGAAAGCCCCTAATGATTCTCAAAATGTGAGAAACTGTTCATGCATAGCCCACTCCTCAGCTATATAAACACCGTTTCCTCCTACATTTCAGGCCAACCCAAAAGGGCCCCTCCTATACACTGTTTCCTCTGCTGCAGCCCACATCCCAGTAAAAGCCTTGCTCTGCAGTCCTGCGCCTACTTGTTGTTCTTACCTCAGCTGAATGAGCTGAGCAGATTGCATCAAAAACACCTGCTAACACCAGAGACCTACTAGGCTTGAAGAGTTCTAGAGAGCAATAGAGCAGTACATGGGACCAGGGATTTAGCTCAGCAGTGCAAGTACTTGCCTGGAAAAAAAAAAAAAAAAAGAGCAGCACAGAACCAAGAGCAGCGGAGACTGAGGCAGACCAGCAGTGACCTGCAGAAACAGAAAAGACCTGCTGTGGCCTGAGGGGGCCTATGTCACCACCAGAAGAACCCCAGAAAAATCAGTGGCAGCTGCTGGAAGACTTCCAGAAAGCTGCAAAAGGAGCTGCGAACAGCTAATAGGGGTGACTGGAAGCCATCAAGAACTGTAACACTAAGAGGTACAGGTAATCAAAGCCTGGAGCCTCTAACATCAAGGAAGTTGTTCTTTGTCAATTCATGATTTCTATCTCAATTGAGCAAAAGAACACTCAGTCAATTGGTGGTATTAGCACATGTAAGATAAAACATGGCCAAGTGTGGCCATGCCTGGGAGGCTAGGGAACACTAAAGAGGCAGGAGGACTGCTACAAATTTGAGGTCAGCCTGGACTATACAAGATCCTGTCTCAAAAGCTTCTGTAGAGCAAAAGCAACCACCAAGAGTGAAGACATCCCACAGTGTGGGAAAAAATTTTTGCCAGCTGCTCCTTGAAGAGAAAAAATCTAGAATATAAAGAATTTAAAAAAATCAGGGGAGGAGCTAAAGATGACCGATCAGTGAGCAACAAAATACAAAGCCTCCCAGGAGAAACAACTCATATGCCAGAATAAAACATCCTGGAAAGATCCAGACAGAGGGAGGTGGATCCTCTTGACACAGGAAAAAATTAAAACGTAAAAAAGCTTGTCAAACACAGTCTTGGGGCTACAACTGGAACAGCTAAAATTACCAGACAAGGCATTTTCACTGCAACCCACCAAGTTTGCACTGGCCTGAATTCGCAAATTTGCGCCAGCAGGCAGAACCGCCCAAACTCATTCTAACCACCATTCACATAAGCCACAGCCACACTGAAGGCAGGGGTTTGTGAGCCCAACAGAGAGCAGAGCCAGTGAAGGGAACTTCATTAATCCACGATCAGTGCTGGGAATGAGACCCCCACCACGAGAAGGGCGCAACCAAATGGGCAACATGTTGGAATTGGGCAGGAGGAGCCTGAACTGGGAGCGACAGTGACTTCAGTTGGTTGCTCCCTCCCCAGAGCAGATCCGTGGATTTGCTTGGACTGGGCTGCACCCTTGGCCGGGACCCACTGAGCCATCCCAAATCAATTCCCTGTGCCTAGCACACACTAACTGGGTGAAGGCCCCTAAAGTTTGGCTGGCCCAGTGGGAAGGGGCAGGAATACGCAGGCTGCTTACACCTCAGAGACAAGAGCAGGCAGGAGAGGGTGGAGGTCCCTCACCAGCATGCTTCAGAAGAAATGTGGCCAACAGGGAAGGGGGCTGGGACCTTCACTGTAACCTGTGTGGAGGAAGCCAGGGCCATGACAGGAGAGAGAGGCAGGAGGAGGCCCCCAGCCCAGAACCCTGAGAGCCCTGATCCAGGAGAAGGAAAAACAAGGGAGCCTGAGGGCAGCAAACATGCAACATCAGACATGGCTTCAATGGACATTAAGAGATATCTTCGGGACCTTGTAGACGAGCTCAAAACTGAAATATTAAATCAGGTAAAGCAAGATACGAGTAGAGTAATAAAAGAAATGCTCTCAGGAAGCATTTCTCAGGATGATACAGATGGAAGAAGGGAGGAACACATCTTTATATTTGATAAAGAAAATAGAGAATACATGAAGCAGATTTAAAGAGACTACCAGGAAATTAAAAATTCCATTGAAAGCTGGCAAAACTCCTTAAAAGAAACTAAGGATAGACTATCAAAACTTGAAGACAAGTTTGCAATGTTTGATCATGAAAGGAAAAATCTCTTAAAAACAACAAGGAAACAGGCAGTAACAACACAAAGGCTAGAAGACGACAAGAGAATCTACAATTTAAGAATAAGAAACATGAACAAAGAAGCAGGAATACATACAGGCGAATTACAAAGGCTATTCACAGAAATAATTAAGGGGAACTTTCCAAGCATGGGAAAAGAAAATGACATTCAGTTCTGTGAGGCATACCGAACTCCAGCCACCTACAACCAAAACAGAGCTACACCCAGACATATAATAATCAAGATACCAGAAATTCAGTACAAAAACAGAATATTAAAAGCCGTCAGAGAAAAGAAACAGATTACCTATAAAGGTAAGCCCATCAGAATCATGGCTGACTTCTCGACACAGACCATCAGATTAAGAAGAGCTTGGAGTGAAGTCTTCCAAACCCTGAAAGAAAATAACCTCCAGCCCAGATTGATGTACCCTGCAAAACTGTCACTAGAAATTAATGGAGAAACAAGATGCTTCCATGACAAAGAGGAACTGGGGGAGTTTGTGACCACCAATCCAACCCTTCAGAGAATATTGAGGGACATTCTAGAGAGAGAGAAAAAATATACCAGGGTTTTAGGAACAGTGGCAGAAAGGCCTCAATGAGTGGGGCAGGCAGTAGAATGAAGGAGAAAACTAGACAAAGGCAGAAAAATAGCATAGCAGAAATGAACTAGAAACTCCAACATAGATGGCCTTGATACACTTTATTGTTGATAGTACACCAGGATTTAAAACCCACATTACTCACACTGCTCTGCTTAGATGTATTATATTCTGTTCCAGTCATTCTACCTGTATTAGATTTGAGGGCACAGACAGTAATCCTGAAAATAACAGGATATAGTATGGTAATCATCCTTCATTTCCTATTAACTTAATCTAAAGCTCTGTAAAACCTACACTTTTACCATGACTGATCGTAATCGAATCTGGTTTGTTGGATCGCTGTTTTGTATTGATAGATTTTATTCAAAGCTGTTATGATTGATAGTATCAAGTCTGAGAGTATAGGCAACTGCACTTAAGATGACAAGATTCACAACAATATCCACTCTAGTTTGATTATTACCTGCCTTTGAAGTTTTATACTGTCTACAATGTTTTATTCTTACTAATATTGTTACATACTGCTATATTCAATTTTACTGCTATATTCAATTATGCCTGATGACATAGGCATTCTATTGAAGATAGTAAGAAACAACACAGTAATCATTGTAGATCATCTTGTACTGTGGTTTTATACGACTTTTTGGTTTCATGTTTTTATAGGAATTTGTTTTGTTTTGTCTTGCTAGGTTTTGTTTTTCCCTCTAATACAGAAAGGATAGAAATACATGTAGAGACTCATGCATGCGTAGCTGTTTACAGTGTCACTGTTTGAATATCTACTTTGTATGCTTGTAACTTGAATAACTATTTCTAAGAGGACAATATGTAATTTATCAACTAGTGATTTCTTACTGTTAATCTTTTTTTTTGAAATTTTGTATTATCTCTACCCTTTACATGTTTTTTTCTCTTTAAAAAAATCAGAACCCCTGTGATTTTAAAGACCTAATCCAAAAATGAGACCAACAGTTACTTTCTCAGATGAAGAAGCAGAAGTAGCAAATAAATACATGAAAAAATGTTCAAGATCAATGGTCGTTTGAGAAATGCAACTTAAAGCAATGCTAAGATTCTGTCTCACTCCAGAAAGAATGGCTGTTATCAAGAAATCAACCAATAACAAATGTGGTCGGAGCTGTCCCCACTCTTCTCCACTGCTGGTGGGCGTGCAGACTGGTGCAACCACTGTGGAAATCAATGCAAAGATTCCTCAATAAATTAAAACTAGGAGCTCCATTCAACCCAGCTATTCCCCTTCTTGGTATATTCCTGAAAGAATTAAAAACATCATACCACAGAGGTGTATGCACAGCCATATTTATAGTAGCACAGTTTATAACAGCTAAATCTTGGAAACAACCCAAATGCCCATCAACCAACAAATGGATAAAGAAGATGTGGATTTTTTAATACAGTGGAGTACTACTCTGCCACAAAGAACAATAAGCTTGAGACATTTCTAGCTCAGTGGATGCATCTTGAGAATATAACACTTACGTCACATAAATCACACACGTGTGTAAATTCTCATTGTTTCTCTGCTATGAGAAACCAAAAGTGTAAATAAGGACCAAAATATGTAGTAGGTATTGTAAAATAGGAAGAAAATGTTCAAATGGGAAAGAAAACTAAAAATGAGTGAGAGAAAACAAGGAAAAAGAAAAAACGATGAGAAAAGGAAAAAAACTGAAACAAAACTTTTGTAAATAAGGGTGATAAAAGAGGTTGAAGGGAGGGTAAGAGGAATGGAAAAAAAAGAGAATCTAGTTATATCATGCAGAAAAATAAAGTCCCTATAATGAATGTGATCATCATAGCTAAACTGTATCAATTACACCTAAATGTACCATTACATTACAAATGTACCTACACATATACATAATTATACATTGTACCAAAATGTACCATTATACCTAAAATGTACCAATAAACTTAATTTTTTTAAGGTTCAAAAAAAACAGCCAGATGTGTTAGTGTGTATCTGTAATCATATCACTTGAGAGGCTGAGGCAGGAGGACTGCTGGAGTTCAGGGCCAGCCTGGGCTACACAGTGAGATTGTCTTAAAAAAAAAAAAAAAACTAATTAAGATGCTCATTTTATTCATTCATATACTTAATATTAAAAAGTTCCAGCCACCACCAGGAACTTGTGCTTCTTGCAGGCAGCCAGCGTGGGCAGGGAGAAACAGCCAGCTGTACCCCGTGCACAGGCAGGCTGCCATTGGAGCCCTTGCTTCCTTTACTGAGATGTAATATGCCCATTAAAGCCAGGTGTGGTGGCTCATGCCTGTAATCCCAGCACTCAGGAGGCTGAGGCAGGAGGATCGTTGCAAGTTTGAGACCAGCCTAGGCTACAAAGTGAGTTTAAGGCCAGCCTGAACTACATAGAAAGACCCTGTCTGAAAAAGACCAAAAAAAAAAAAAATTATATATATATATATGCCATTAAAATAATTTAGTTAGGTGAGAAGGCATGTGCCTATAGTTCTGGTTACTCAGAAATCTGAGGCAGAGGACTGCATAAACCCCACAGCAAAGCCTGAGCAATATAGTGAGATCGTGTCTCAGAAAAAATAAAACTAAAGATAAATACTTAACCACCCATTTTACATGTAAAATTTGTTTTGGCAACAGTATATACTCATGTAGTAGCCGCCACAATCAACATGTAGTATATTTTCCTTCAATCTACAGAATTCTTTCATGTCAGTTTGCAAAACATTCCCCCAACTTCTGCCTCCTAGTTACAGCTGATCACTGTTTTGTGTCACTATAATACTCACACAAAAGGAATACAACATTATTTAGCTATGTGTCTGGCTTCGTAACACTTCTGCAATTCACCCATGTTGTCGTATGTATCATAGTCTTTTTCCGAAATACTCTATTTTATGAGTACCCATCCAGTTAATTAGTAAACTTTTGGGTTGTTTTTAAGATTTTGACTATTACAAGTGACGCTGCTACAGTCACATACAACTCTGTGTGGACATATGCTTCTACTGCTCTTGGGTAAATATCTAAAATGAAATTACTAAGATGATATGATAAGTGGTTTAACTTGAAAAGATATTGCCAAAACTCTAATAATCTGCACTCGCATCAGCAATGCATGAGAGTCCCAGGTGCTTCGCGTTACTGTTTTAATTTCTTTGCAGTGTTGGGAGATAGAACCTAGGCAGGCATTCCATCACTTAAAAAGCCACGTCAATGTTCTTAATTTTAGCCAAGCTAAAGTGTGTGCGGTTTTAATCTGTATTTCTCTAATAACTAATGATACAGAACATTTTTGTAAGTGCTTATTTGACATTTCTTCTTTTTTGAATTACATATTCAAACCTTCTACCCATTTTTAAACTGGATTGTCTCACAAGAGCTCTTCACATATTTTGTGCTTTATTACATATAAGTAGATTAAGAATATTTTCTCCCATTCCATATCATGCTGTTTCATTTTAATGGTATTTTTCAAAAAGCAGGGGTTTTTTTACATTTTGATAAAATCCAATTTATCAATTTTAACTAAAAAATATTTACTTAAGTCAAGATAACGAAGTTTACATTTAGATATACAATACATTTTAAATTACTTTTATGTATGGGATTGTCAGGGACAGAGGCTAAGGCAGCAGGACTGCCATGAGTTTGAGGCCAGCCTGGACTACACAAGCGAATCCAGGACCAGCCTGAACTACGCAGTGAGACCCTATCTCAAAACAAACAAAACCCACTAAAATATTTCACCACTGAATTACCCTGGTTTTATTACTTAAAATCATTTAATTACTATATACATGTGGGTCTATAAACTATTATTTGGTCCCACACTTTATGTCCATCCGGACAGTAATGTGAGTTTACACAGACTAGTACACTTACATTTCACTTACCAATGAATGCTTTTTTTCTCTCTCTTTCTGTTTTTTTTGAGACAGGGTCTCACTACGTAATTCAGGCTGGCCCTAAACTTGTGGTGATCCTCCTGCCTTAGCCTCTCGAGTGCTGGCATGACAGGTGTGTGCCACCACACTGGGCAACAATGAGACACATTCTGAGAGATGAATTGTCAGGGGATTTCACTGTGTAAACATCAAAGAGTATACTCAACAAACCCACTTGTTTCTGAAGATAACAAAAACAATAAAAGCTAACTGGTTTCATTCATATAATCCAGGTATTCCATATACACTTGCTGATTACCTATTCAGACAGTAAAGAAATTGTCTCTTGAGCCCCTAGAAATAAACTTACAAGAATATCTCAGTCTAGCATCAATAGACTAAGGTATATATAGATCTATAGATAGAGATAGATATCCCTCTTTCTCTGCACAAATTCAATATATATTTTACCACAGAGGAAAAGTTAACATTAGTTACTTCCCCCATATTGAACTACCCAGAAATACAGGACACCGTAAGTATACAAACTAACTTTATAAACAACCACGTATACAAAACCAATGAATAAACCAGCATCTGTGACAATCCTTATAAAAACTGCCTAACAACCACTGATTTATAATCTGTTCTGGATGGAAAGAAAACATAAAAACCTAAGGAGGCAGTCTTCTCAAATTTTCACATTTAAAAGAAAACTCAAAGTTCAAGTGATGTCATGCAATATCTAACAATAATATAAAGTTAATTATGCCCTGGTTATTCTCTTTAATTCAGTAAGGTTTAAGAACAGCAGTAAATAAGGCCAATGTTATTTTGCCTATAATCAATGTATGTTTGTATTAAAATAAAACATAAGTGCAAGGCTCTGGAACTACTTTTTCAAATGACTAGAAAAATCAAAATTTTACTAATGATTTAAGTTTCTTTTGAGGGATTTATGTCACATTTAACCAAAGGGAATATCTCTCTAAAACCAAACCTATTTGTAAAGGCTAGAAATTAAATAATTAACACTGTATAGTCATTAGTTTGTCACTTATTATAGTGGTCACAGAAAATCAGCAGTAATTCTGATTGAAACAGAAGAAAGTAACATAAAAACAATGAAAATATAACAAGTATTTTACACTAAAGACAAAGAGGAATAGATATTTTTCTCTAAATTAAAAAGGAAACCACAGGTTGCTTTTCATTAAAATCTTTCACACCATTATCTTATTTTAAAATGCCTTTGAATTTTAAAACCACCCAGTTCTTTGGTAAACCACCACTGCTGGCATTCAATCTTTGTAAACATACCTAAAAAACAATAGGGTAAACAGGGAATTTGCATCTTACTAACTTCCTATTATGACTATTCATCCTTAATACTGTCTTTCAAAACAGCAATAGTAACTATACAAGATCTACATAAACCACTGTGAGACTGGGGCTGAATTTCTTTCAGTCTCTGCCCTCACACCCACTCTCACTGCCAACACTGCTTACTAATCTTCCAGCTCACTCAGATGACACCTCTTCACTGAGGAAATGAGAGAGAGAGAATAATAAACTCACTCACCCTTCCTTAGCCATTCTCAAAAGATCTACTTCCTCTGGGTAAGAATCCAGCATCAACAGACAAGCGCCACTGATCCCCTGAGAACTGTAGCTCATTTGTTAAAGCACACAGAACTGAGGCCCTGAGAGGCCCAAAAATGTGGGCACAGTCCCCGCCCCTAACCAGACACTATTACAGTGACCAAAATCCTCAGCTTTGAATACTTGAAAACCTACTAATAGAAGAAAATGGAGACCGGGAAAAACAGTTAATGCCCTGATCTGTTTAAGACTGGCCATTTAAAGGACACAGTCCTAACAGCAAGTCCCCATAGGAGACAGGAATAACAACTGGCAAACAGAAGAAGCAATGTACCCCTAATGAGGCCCTGCAACAGAACACAGGCGATGTGATTCACAGAGCCTGGCAGCCCCCGTCAGTCAAAATCATTTTCAGTTTACTCTGGGGGGAAACACAGAATAAATTACTAATGTTTTAGTTATCATTTTATTTCTTCCTTTAAAAAACAAATATGAACCACAGAAAAATAGGTATGTGCTAATAGTACTACAGGGGAAAATTAAACTTATTTCCATAGTAAAGTCTTTCTTCTGATTTTATTAACTGCTGTTAAGGAAAACATCTGTGTTCACAAATAGTTTACTCAATGGTCTGAAATTTTTAGCTCATGTATAAAGATATTTACAGATCTTTGACAAATGTAGAGAGATAAATGTAGAATACTCAAGGTTAATCCCAAATCTCAAAGCAAGCTGCGATTTAAAAAGAAAAACATCTGCAATATCCCCACCTCCTGACCAGCACCACTGCATAGAGATTACGCAACCAGGGAAGGACCAAACAAGTCCCACACCGGCAGGCAAGGAAGCCCAGGGGTTAGCTCAGATGCAAACATACTTTAAAAATGTAAACCTACACTACATATTGCTTATATGCTGAAAAAGAAAAAAAACTTCATCCCTTTAAACATTACCTAAATATATTACCACAGTTTCTTTAGCTATTAAATGTTTAGTCACCAAGATATTAGAAGCACTATTAAACACTATATATTCAAAATAAAATTATTTTCACCTTCGTTTAGGAAAGTTGTATGGTGTAATGGAAGAGAAAGAGCATCGCAAGACAATTCAATTTAAATTCCAGCTCCTCTACTTTCTGGTTTTGGATGCTTAACCCAAGCCTGGGATTTTTAATATATACACTAGAGATAACATCTGGTAGGGGTCGGTTCAGGTTATCAGTAAGCACTCAAGGAAGTATTTCAACTTACTTGGAGGTGAGGGAACAGGAAAAGTAACCAGATTACCTAATACCTCTTGGAAAGTAACTTTAAAAATCCACATCTCAAATTTTACATAAAATGAAGGACTTACACTTATTTATCAAATCAAACTCCATAAATATAAAAATACAAACTGATTATGAAAAGAATGATCTAATCTTTATGCCTGCCAAATTCCCATGGAGCCTCTGGATTTTCAGTTGTGGCACTAAGCTCAGCGTGATGGAAATAAATGAAATCACTATTTTAAGACTTTACCACTGAGCAAAGAGAAGAAAACAAAAATTCTCACTTCAGCAGAGGGACGGTACACATACGGGAGTTTCTGGTGCAAAATATATATGGCACTGTCTGAAGATGTGTATGTCTTTCAAACTGCACACACACATTCAACTAATAGGTACTAAATGTCTATGTACTAGGTCCCAGTAATACAAAGAAAAAGGTGACTTTCTATGATTTTTTAAGGAACTGAGTTTGTGGAACTGGCCCACTCAGAAACAGTAGCTATACACAGGCCATGGTAGCTGAGGCAAGAAGTCAGCAATGCTGGAGTCCAGCCTGCACAACTCAACAATCTAGTCAAGACCCCACCTCAAAACAAAACTAAGAAAGGGGTGGGGGTGGGACTCAGGGCAAAGGCACTAGGTTCAATCAGCAGTAGTGGAGAAAAAAGGAGGAAAAGACAAAAACTTTTTTTACCAGAAAAAGCAAAATATTTAGGAATAAAATATTTAAAAATAAATCTAGGACCTGTACTCTGGTATGAATATACTAAGTTTTGAGATCTAAATATATGAAAAGGAATCCCATAGTCATGGATCAGAAAAGTGTTGTAAAGATAGTAACACTCTTCAAATTGACATATGTAAAGTCAATGAAGTCCCTGACAAAACTCCAGCTAGATTTTCTTATGGAAATTGACAAGCTGATCCTAAAATTTACACAGAATACACGGGGCCCAAAACAGCCAAACTAAACCTGATAAAGAACAAAATGAAAGAGTCATAGCACAATTTCAAAACTCACAGAAAAAGCTTTAATTAGGATCACATGGTACTGACATAAAGACAAATAGATAAATGGAATGAAAGTAGAAGTCCAGAAATAACCCATATATCTATGGTTAAATGATTTTTTTGGGGGGGCTCTTTTTGAGACAAGGCCTCCCTATGCAGTTGAGGCTGGCCTTCAAATCACCGTGTAGCCCAGGCTGACCTGGAATTCACATCAATCCTCCTGCCTCAGCCCCCCAAGTGCTGGGATTATGGACGTGTGCCACCACACCCAGCAGTTAAATGATTCTTGATGGAGTGCCAAAACCATTCTATGTGGAAAGAACTGTCTTTTCAACAAATAATGCTGAGACAACTGGACAGTCACATGAAAAAGAATGACCCCTAACACCTTGCATCATACACAAAAAGTAACACGGATGTAAAAGCTCACTGGTAGAAAATTTGCCAAGCATACACAAGCCCCTGGGTTCAACTCCTAGTACCACAAAACAAACAAAAACAATTATATGTAAAATCTAAAGCTATTAAACTCTCAAAAGAAAGCAAGAGTGTAAGTCATTGTGAATTCTAATTTTTAAAATGGTTTCTTTTGCTGGTACATACCTGCAATCTCAGCACTCGGGAGGCTGAGGCAGGAGAACTGCTATGAGTTCCAGGACAGCCTGGGCTACAAAGTAAGCTCAAGGCCAGCTTTAACGACTTAAAAAAAAAAAAAATCATACAGCACATAAGCTGTTCAGGCTAGCTTTAACTCCGCTTTTTTGAGGCATATCAAAATCATTATATGTAGCAACATTCACTTCCTTTTATTGTTCAACAGGATCCCAATGATAGAATAAGGGAAATAAACTAAACTATGACCTTAATCAGGCATGGTAGCATATGCTGTAATCCCAGCACTTGAGAGGCTGAGGCACAAGGACCGGACAGCCTGGGCTACAGTGAGTTCAAGGCTAGCCTGAACTACAGAGCGAGATCCTACCTCAAAATAAATAAATAATATAACACCTTACCAGTCTTTGAATCCTTGTCGTTCCTCAGGAATATGAAACACTAATCAAAGCATTAGAATGAACAAAAAATTAATAGATTTTGATGCTTTACCTCATTCTTCTTATTCAAACAAGACATATCTTGTCTATGCATTACTTAAGAGAACACAGTACCTTAGCATTCAAGAGCAACTATTTTTCCTCGTGATTTTCAATTTTCAAAACAGCTATTAAAATGTTAACAATTTATCCATTTGAGTTTGATTCCATACCAAAATAACAATTTATTTGGCTTAATAATACAATTAGAAAGTTGAAGAGTTAAGCAAAGACAAATAAATACATGTTCTTACTCATCTGAAAGCTAAAAAAAATGTTAATCTCATAGAAGAGAGTACAGTACAACTCAGGAATGATGCTATACATATGTAATCATTCCAACTACTCAGGAGGCTGAGGCTGGGGGATCACAAGTTCAAGCCCAGCATTAAAAACTTAGGGAGACACTATCTCAAGACAAAATAATAAAGGCTGGGAAATAAGTGTAGTTGAGTGGGTTCAAACTCCAGCATCAAAAAATGAAAAAGAGGAAAAGGAGGGGGCTGGGAATAATAAAGCTCAGCAGCACAGCACCTGCCTGGCAAGCGCAAGGTCCTGAGTTCAATTCCCAGTAACAACAACAAAAAAAAGAGGTATGGTTTTAGTGTTCTCCAACAGAGAAGACTGACAATGTATGATTTTACATTTTATAAAGAACTAGAAGAGTTCAAAGGCTCCCAACACAAAGAAATGATAAACATATTTGCTACTGATTTAATGTTAAAAAACCCATCCAAAATATTTCTAAATCTAGTGTGCCAAACTATAGTATTAAAAATTGTTTTATAATTGTAAACAAAATTCATTTTTAGTTGTGAAATATATCTAAGAAGAAACCATTATGACTGGTATGATTTTGGAGACTCAAATGTCAATAAAAAATGTAATCTCAAATCCTTTCAGATAAATATGCAATTTCCTTTTAAAAGCTTTAATGACAAATTCCATTATCTGTTTTGTTGTATAGGGAAGAGAATTCATAATCCATTATCTTTTAAAATAAGGTAAAAGGGCAGGAGACATAGCTCAGTGGCACAAGCACCTGCCTGGCAATCATGACTTTGATCCCCGTTACCAAAAAACAAAAAAGAAAAAGGGAAAAAAAAACCAAAGAAAAAAGGTAGAAGATTGGCTGACAAAAAGTTTACAATCCTAATTACTTATGAATTTTCAGTTCAATATTAAAAAAACTACAAAATTCATAAACTAATTTTATAAAAGTTTTGCTGTATGGTACTCATCAAAACTTTAAAAGAAAACAAATACCTGCTTTCTGCATCATGGACACAGCCAATGTGGAGAGTCGGTGAGAACTCTAATTTTTCCATTCTTGTATTTCACAAATATATATTCTGATCTGTACTGACCACTATGAGCTTCTAGGTATTCAGCAAGGAATCACTTAAGTAATTTTCTAACCTGCCTCCTTCAGGTCACTCTGACATCTAAGCAGTTCAAATAATCTCTCGACTATATAGCAAAACACATTCTGTGCCTAGTAATTATGCTCTGCCCAGAATACTGAACAACTACAACAAGGAAATGAAGGCGGAACAACAGTCATCTACATATTTGAAAGGTGAGTTTCTTAATAATGACACATCATCTAATTTTCATATGGAAATTCAGAAAACTATTCACATTGTTGTTTTGTGAGACAAGGTCTTCCTATGGAGTGTAGGCTGTCCTTGAACTCACTACATAGCCCAGGCTGGCCTCAAATGTATGGTGGTCCTTCTGCCTCAGCCCTCCTAAGTGCTGGGATTACAGGAGTACACATCATACCCAGCAAAAGATGTTCTTAAAAATATCATACCTGTACTATACACCTCTAAACACATACCCATGTTTAGAGGAGAGAAGCTCACAATAGCTAAATCTTGGAAATGGCATCAACACACGAATAGGTGAAGAAAATAGGACAAATACACACAGGGGAGGACTACTCTGCCATAGAAAAGATGAATAAGACTCCTTCATAGAGAAATGGATGCTCCCTGAGACAATAATGCTAAACAAATACATCAGACATAGTTAACATGTTGAATTGTTTCTCTTATATGAGAAACCCAGGACCTCCAGGGAGGAGTGAACAGCAGACAAACGGCATCTCCAAGATTTGGAGTCCAGAGCCTGGAACACAGCATTATGAGGAAGAGAAGGAAGTGGGTCCCTGAGACCCACCAAGGATCTAAAGTGAGAAGTGAAGCCCACAGGGAGAGCAAAGACAGGCCTCCACACAGAAGAGGGAGGTGGCAAGCAGTGCTTTCTGCCTGAGCCCAGACTCGCTGCGTGGGAGGGGAGACGCAGACCCACAGATGCACAGTGACTACTGCCCACCCCAGAGGCTCCAGAGAAACACCCCCATCAAATGGAGTGGACACAGTGGACTGCAGTGGCTGGTGAGTTATGGGGGTTCAGACGTTCCCCCTGGAGAGGGCCACTGGCTGATAGCCATCCTGGACAGGAGCCACTGAGTTCAAAATTCAGAGCAGCTTCGGGCTGCGTCAGGGTGAGGCGTGACTGTTCAAGTCGGCAGGGGGCACACAGAGTGCTGCAGGCTGAACAAGTGGGGCTCCAGCCCCACAGCTGGAAACCAGCCTGCACTCAGCGGAACTAGAGGTGCGGCCTGCTGGGCTTACCCACCACCCCACCACAACTCTAGGGCTGGCCTGCTGGGGTTAGTCAACACAGATCTGGACTCTTGTCTGCCCAGGCTGTTCACCAGTCACCGTGGAGACATGCCCTGAGGTGGACATTTTTTTCTTTTTTTTCTAGTGTGTTTCATTTTCTCTTTTGTTCTTGTTTTTGAGTGTGCACACTGTCTCTAGTTGTTAGCTGTTATTGTTCTGTTCCTATTTATTTCCTCCTTCTCCTTCCCCCATTTTCTCTACGAGTTTCCCAAAATTCACATAATCTTCCTTAGACCTCTAGCCTTACTTCTAACCTCTTTCTCTTCTTCTATTTCTCTTTCCCCACTAATCCTTTTTAAATTTTCTCCCTGATGGTAAAATCACCATATTGGGAGCATATTTACTGTATATAGGCAGGACATGGTGGCCCACACCTGTAATCCCAGAACTCAGGAGTCTAAGGCAGGAGGATTTCAGAGAGTTCAAGGGCAGCCTAGGCTATACAGTGAACTCAGAGCCAGCCTGAACTACACAGCAAGACCCTGTCTCAAAAAATAAATAACAAATACACATTTATTGTATATAATTTTCTGGTTTTAGATTTTGTTATATAACCACAAATATAGTTCATATAATTAAAGGTGGCAAATTAGTAGTTACCACAATTTGTCATTCTCTAGGCTGTATTTGATGCTACTCTTACTGCTGATTGTACCACTTTGGTCAAAGTGACACCGTTGTTCTAATCAGTTTTTCTTTCTAGTATGCCAACACTGAGATGGCCTAAGGTTCATAAACAATACTATATACAGGGGCTGGGCCAAATAGGCAGCAAGTTCTCATACCCAACAAACTGAAGAGGCAGGATCTTGCAACAGACTCAAAACCGAAAAGCCAGCTAACACCTGGAAGACATCTCTGAGAAGTATTCATTTCCTAAGGGTTCTCAACACTAGTAATAAAGCTATCTGCCATAAGCAATTTATAAGCATCAACCTAGCAATTAAACTAAAAAAGAAAGTAAGAAGGCACCCTTTGGGCACAAGCTTAGGTCCAAGAGACCCAATCCCTTACATTTCTACCATAAATTTGTACTTTAGCATTTAGTAGCCTGGCGTGAGTCTCAGTATCTTTCCTTTAGGGACTCAGGAAGTAATGTATGTGTTTGTCCACTTGGTTTGACAAACAAGACGTGTACAAGTGCAAAGTGGCAAAACAGGTTTGGGATTCACCTTCACGCTCCATCTGTTTTTATGTAAGTTTACTGGAGCATCAGAAAGCTCAACAAATCCACACCACTCCAGATTTGTTTGAAAAAAAAAAAACCCAAAACACCAAAAAATGCTTCTTTCCAGTAATCCAGTTCAGTACAATGGCACATAAAAAACTAGAACTGCAAGTTTTGGAGGAGGGCAGAAGTAAATCATCACATTACTCATGCATGAGTGACAAAGATGATCCATTCTGGTAAAATACACCCCTTCATAACAGAAGGGTGGTGTGGGTATATGATTATGATGATGATGACGATGACAATGGCAACTTTGACACTGGTCATGTAAGTTTCTGTGACAGTGAAACAGGATTCAGACTGAAGACTAATTGAAATGTTGAGAAACAGCTATGCAATCAAATAAAACTATCCAATGTTAGAACTAGGTCCAAAAATGTGGTGAAGATCTTGACAGAGTTGAAGCATATTGGTCAAAATGCCAATACTACCATTCAGTGTTGGAAACTGTAAGAGAGGAAATGCTACAAGATGCTGTGAAATACACAAAAGCTGAAATATATGTACAATGTTTTTGTATACACCATAGTAAAAGGTATTTATTAGGTTTTCACTTGCTGAAGTGAAAACATTCCATACATCTGCTGTGCTTAGCACAGATTTTTCATGGTGATCACACAAGTGTAAAAGACTTACAGAAAAGCAATTGGTCAAAATATGGCATGAAAATGTATGCCCTCGTAGATGTGACAACTTATTTTTCTTTCAATTTAGACATTTATCCTGGAACTCAGCCATCCCATCAGGTCCTTATTCACACAGTGATAAACCTAATGATGTTGTGAACAGACTTGTGTCTCCCATTTCCCAAACTAATCAGAATGTGACATTTGACAACTGGTTTCCAACTGATGCTACATTTGCTAACAGAGCACAAGTTCACTAGCACAGGCACTTTACCCAGAAACAGAGCAGAAATTCTAAATGAAACGTTGCAATTCTGGCCAATTTCTTTTTAGACAATGCCTTCAGGTTTGAAAATTCCCATTTTGAGATGTTTAAACCTGAACATTTTAAAAATAAAATCCTTCAAAATAATCTTCAAATTTCAAAAAGATATAATAAAGGGCTGAGAACTTAGTTCAGTGGTACAGCACCTGCCTGGCAAACATGAGGTCCTAAGTTCAATTCCCAGTATCCAAAAAAGAAAAACAAAGATACAACATTGGCCTTGTATATGACAAAGAAAAGCAAACTGGTACTGTTGAGGTCCACATATCACTATAACATAAATATTAATAGGAAAACCTCCACAAAACACAAGCCTGTGATGGAAACTTTCAGCAACAAAACCAAATGTAAAGTAGATAATCATGAGTTCTGCAAAAACTATGATATCACTTGTAACACAAATCATTGGCCAACAGTTGTGCTTGCCTCAATCCTAAACATGTGTGGCATAGACAGTTTGATAGTTTACAAAGAAAATAACAAGTGCAAAATATCACAGAGAAATTTTCTTAGAGGATTAAGATTGGAGGTCAAAAGAGATCATTTACAGCAGAGGAAAAACAAAATGTTTCTGCCCAGGGAACTACAAAAAAACTGTGTAGCCTTCAAACTGTGTAGCACACTGGTGAGTGCAGGATCACAAAGACCTACCACAGGAACAGGAAAACAAAAAAGATGTTGGCCGTGCCATACAAGAAAGTGTAAGAAAACAAAATACACATATGGTCAGTGTAAGCAACAGCTGTCACGTGTGAAAGGTGCCATGGGTGTGACATGGGTGTGAAATAAGCAAAGCTTATTTCTGAGGTAAACTTTTATTTGTATTTACACTGTAGTTCACACAGGTCTTTATTTTTGATGTTATCTTTTAGGTTTTGTAAGTAAACAGCTGATGTGAAAATGTTAATGCTTATTCTTAGCACAATACATATTAAGAATAACTTGATTAATATTTTATGTATCTAACTATACACTATATAACACATTAAGAACTTCCTGACAAAACAGTAAGACCACCAAGATGTCAAGTATGTCCTACAAAAAGGCCAGGAAATGGTAAGTGGCTGTGGCCCACAAGTTGCGGCCATCCAGGGCAAGAACCATCAGTGTCTCCTGAGATCAGTGCCATGTTGGAACTTAGGGCACCAGGAAACCAAAGCAACCAGCTCACCGCCCTCGTAAGCAGCTGTGAGCCTACCAGCACACAGGGTGAGATTCAAACATCAATCCCCCCCTCCCCATTAACCAGTGGGAGCCAGAGATCTGAGCATCTCTTGCAAGGCAGACTATATGCAATATAGCAAATAAGGGGGATTTCCTTCTACCATCTCTTTGAAGGCAAATATTTTTATCACTGTTTTGCTTTGTTCTGATTATTGGTATTACTCTATTCAATATTCTGTTTTGATAAGTTCTATAATGTTCTGTATTTCCTTTGATTTTTCTAGACCTGATTGAAAGAACAACTATTGTGAAGAAGATGAGATATACTATGATACCTATTACTGTTATCCCAGTAACCTGCTGTGAAGTTCTGTACCAATTTCACTACACTGTCTCAATTGGCTTTGTTCCATCTTGTTCTATGGTATTTTACTACTTTAAAAAATTAAGAAAAAAAAAAGGCCAGGAAAGCAAAATACATGTGCTATCAGTGTAAGTGATACTTACACTGTCATGTGTGCAGACTGCCTCAGGTGTGCTAACTGAAGTAAATATATTTTGTAGAATGCTATTGATATTTTTATTGTAGTTCATATGAGAATACATTTCTGGCGTTCTTTTTTAGACTTTCTACACCAAAAAGCAATCAATGCTGAAAATTTTGATGCCTTTTTTAAAAACACTCATAAATATTAAAATCTCAATGCTTTATTTTTGTGTTATAGCTTCCTGTTAAGGACTGTTTAATATAACTCAGGGCCGGGGGTAAAGCTCAGCAGCACACCACCTGACTGTCAAGCACAAGGTCGTAAGTTTGATCCCCGGTACCAAAAAAAAAAAAGAATAAACATGGGTCTGACAGATGTACGTTTATATGCCTTGATAACAAAATTAGTCTTACACTCCCAGGGCTACACAAGACGCAACCCAGACTTCCAGCTTACCAAAGGCAAACCCAGGAGACAATGAGTAGAACAACTGAAAAGCCCCCACCTGGATTCTCTAAAGTGGTAACAGCATAAGCAACTAAGCAGATGAAGGAGGCTCTAGAAAAAAATCAGATCGGGAATAATTTCTCAGAGGCTGGGTATGGTGGTGCCCATCTGTAGTTCCAGCACCAGAGAGGCTGTGCCATGAGTACTGCCCCAGTTCCAGACAAGCCTGAGCCAAACAGTGTCTTAAGGCCAGTCTGAAGCACACACGAGATTGTCAAAGAAAGAAACAAAGACTGACAGACACACAAAGAAAGACAAATAGAGAATAGAAAAAACAATTTCTCAGATAACTACAGAGATGGTAACCATAATAAAAGACACGTTCAGTGACTCTAGAGAAGATACATATTTTAAAAAAATAGAAGAGCTTAGGAAAGTGCCCAACCTAGGAAAGAAATGGAATCCATGAAACACATTCAAACAGATAACCAGATTAAAAATTCCACTGAAACTGTACACTGCAGAATGAACCAATGTGAGGACAGATTATCAGGTATAGAAGACACAATTTCAGTCAGCAATCATGAAAAGAAAGATGTCTAAAAAAAAAGCAAGAGACCACAAAAGATCAATCCAATGGCTGCTAGACAAAGCAAAGAATAATATATGATTGAGCTGAGTCAATGAAAATCAGGAGATAGTGCACACGACATAACAAAACCTATTCACATAAGTAATAGCAGAAAACCCTCCAAGCAGTGAAAAAGTTTGACATACAGATAAGTGTGCCATACAGAACTCCATTAGGCACAATGCAAAAAAATAAAAAATTAAAATTAAAAAGTCTACACCAAGGCATGTAACAGTCAAGATTCCAGAAATTCAACACAAGAATTGAATATTAAAAGGTATTTGAGAAAAGAAACAAATTACCTATAAAGGAAAGACCATCAGAATCACAATAGACTTCTCAATACAAATCCATAAGGACAGTTTAGAGTGAAGTGTTTAAGCCCTTAAAGAAAACAACCTCCAACCCAGATTGATGTACCCTGAAAAACTACCTTTCAAAATTAATGAAGAAATAAGATACTTCCCTGACAAAGAACAACCTGTAGAAATTCATGACCACCAAACCAGTACTCCAAAATGATCTGATGGACTAGAAAGAGATAACCAGGACTGTAACTCCGTGAAGCCCAACAGAATAAATCCACCAGGCAAGGCAAGTAATTAGAGGGGAGAACAGGAAAATAAGGATAAGCCAAAACATATCAGTTACAACTATCAATGTAAATGGTCTTGTTTCACCAGTCAAAAGACACAAACTAGAAGAATGGATTAGGAAGCAAGATCCAATGATATGCTGCATGTCAGAATCACATTTAATTAAAAAATAAATTAATACACTAAAAGTCTTATGTGAAAAACCCAAAGTGTAAATCATTTAAAAAAGAAAATAAATGATGATATGAAACAGGCAGGTAGGCCATTTGCAAATTAGAAAGTAGTAGACATATGGGTAGAGTGGGAGGAAAAGGAGGAAAGGGGAAGGGAAAGTAAAAAGGTCCAAAGTGCAATATGTACACGTATTAACTTCCACAATGAATGCATTCATTATGTATCACAAATACATACTAACGAAAAGAACAATATGTAATTTATCAACTAGTGATTTCTTACTTTTTATCTTCTTTTCTTGAAATTCTGTAATATTTCTACCTTTTTTCTGTTTTTTTCTCTTTAAATAAAATATATATATATACTAATGAAATACATAAAGTTGAACAGAAAAAAAGAAAAAACCTAGAAATTAGTTGTGTATTTACTTAACCAAGAATAAATTCTTCTAAAAGAAAAAACCTAGAAATTAGTTGTGTATTTACTTAACCAAGAATAAATTCTAAAAGAAAATTCTAAACCATTACATATATACTTTCTGATAATGATCATCATAGCCTGAATAATTTAAACAATGAAGAATCACCAACTCAAATGGCTTAACTAGAAAACTACAATAAATTTCTTCTAAATGGTTTCTATTTTAATTGTTTAATTAACAAAAGCAAACAACAGTGAGGTGTCGTGGCACACACCTGTAATTCCAGCACCCTGGAAGACTGAGGCAGAAGGATCAGCAAGTTCAAGCCCACCCTGGGCAACCTAGTAACTTAGTCAGACCCTGTCTCAAAAGAAAAAAAGTAGGGAGGGGGCCGGGTATTTA
>PVLA01014444.1:0-30531 GCA_004027455.1 Hydrochoerus hydrochaeris | reverse complement strand
AGTTTCTGTTAAAAGGTTTTTCCAGGTTTCAATGGAGTTTTTAATTTCCTGATATTCTCTTTGGATCTGTTTCATATATTCTAGGTTTTGTTTATATTCTTCATCAAAGGCTTCTCTCCTTTCTCTGGGTTCCTCTATTCTTTCATTTGTGTCTACTTGAGGATTACCCAGGACTTCTTTTATTAATCTTCTTATATCTGTCTTCACCTGAGTTAGAATTTCCGATTTAAATTTGACGATGAGGTCATAGATGTATTTCTTTATTTCCGCTGAGGCTGTCTCTGACATTACAGGTTTGCTGCTCTCAACCTCCTCTGCATTTACCTCTGCTGGACTGACTTTCCCTGGTTCCACAGTTAGAAACCTTTTGCTTTTTCTCTGTCTTGTCATGTTTTCGGCCCCCTTCAGACGGGTGGGTGGTGGAGGTCTCTGGGCCTTTTGCCTTGCTTATGGTTTTTTTCTGCAGCGCACTGGCTAGGGAAGTGCTGCCCCCTAGTCCGCTGCGGATCTGTGAAGTGCACGGTGAGAGACCCCTCTCCCTATGTCAGTCAACCAGTTTATGCTTCAAGAAGTTCGTGTGTTCCCTGGGGATGCCACTGGCCCAGGAAAGCCTAGTCCCTGGCTATTGGGTTTCAACCAGGGGTGTGGCTGAGCCCAAGCAGATCCCACCAATCTGCTTTGGACTAGAAGTTATCAGCAGACGCTGCCTAGGGTCATGATTCAAGCTTGCCCTGCCCAACTCCAAAATGTCACCCAGGCAGTCCTCCTGGTTTGGGGATTCCAGTTCCCATCACTCACCAAAGTTCACACATCTCAACTGGCTGTTTCCACTCCCTGTCTCAGGGCCTCCCCCAGCCAAGGGTCTGGAGCTCACCAATCCCCGCTCTCGGCAGGGCCACAATCTCAGCTTGATCGTGAGTCACCTGACTTTAATACGTGCCAGTTCAGGGATTGGGGCTTGCCCAGCTCCCGCCCTCTGTCCATGCTTCTTTTTCTTCTTTTGTTTTTTTGGTTTTTCTTTTTCCTCAGTTTATTCCTGGGTTGTGAGAATTCCTCTCCTTTTGTCTGGCTTTCTCCATGTTACCAGATTCCAGCATCTGAGTTGTTTTTAATTTATTTTTTTCCTCAGAAGCTCTCTTATCGTGCTGCCACTCAGTCGGCCATCTTGCAATCTCTCCTCTTGGTTTCTTTTAAGGAGTTTTGCCAGCTTTCAATGGAGTTTTTAATTTCCTGGTAATCTCTTTGAATCTGCTTCATGTATTCTATATTTTCTTTATATTCTTTATCAAATGTTTCTCTCCTTTTTTTGTGTTCTGTCTATGTCATCCTGAGAGATGCTTAGCATTTCTTTTGTTACTCTACTCATATCTTGCTTTACCTGATTTAATAGTTTTGAGTTCGTCTACAAGGTCCCGAAGATATCTCTTAATGTCTGTTGAAGCCATGTCTGATATTGCATGTTTACCGCCTTTGGTCTCCCTTTTTTTCCCTCTCTTGTATCAGTGCTCTCAGGGTTCTGGGCTGGGGGCCTCTTCTTGCCTCTCTCTCCTGTCATGGTCCTGGCCTCCTCCACACAGGTGTACAGTGGAGGGCCCAGCCCCATTACCTATAGGCCATGGTTCCTCTGAAGCATGCTGGTGAGGGACCTCCACCCTCTCCTGCCTGCTCTTGTCACTGAGGTGTAAGCAGGGGCTGCGTATGCCGGCCCCCTCCCCACCGGGCCAGCCAAACTTCAGGGGCCTTCACCAGGTTAGTGCGTGCTAGGCACAGGGAATTGATTTGGGACAGCTCATTGGGTCCCAGCCAGGAGCATGACCCAGTCCAAGCAAATCCCACGAATCTGCTCTTGGGAGGGAGCAACCAACTGAAGTCACTGTCGCTCCCAGTTCAGGCTCTTCCTGACTGTTTCCAACCTGTCACCCATTTGGTCACTCCCTTCCCTTGGGGGGGGGGTCTCATTCCCAGCACTGACTGTGGATTAATGAAAGTCCCTTCACTGGCTCCGCCCTCCACTGGGCTCACCAACCCCCAACTTCAGAGCAGCTGTGGCTCCTGTGAGTGGTGTTTAGAATGAGTTTGGGCAGCTCTGCCAGCCTACACAAATTTGCAAATTCAGGCTGAGCAAACTTGACGGGTTGCAGTGAAAATGCTGTGTCCAGTAATTTTAGCTTTTCCAATTGTAGCCCCAAGACTGCGTGTTTGACAAGCTTTTTTACATTTTAATTTCTTCCTGTGTCAAGAGGAACCATCTCCCTCTGTCCAGATCTTTCCAGGATGTTTTATTCTGGGATATGAGTTGTTTCTCCCGGGAGGCTTTGTATTTTGTTGCTCACTGATCAGCTATCTTTAGGTCCTCCTCGGGATTGATATTCTAAATAAGTATCTCGTGTGGTGTTCTTAAAGTGTGGTTAAATTGTTATTTCTGTTAAGTCAATACCATTATAATTTAATTGGTGATGATACCATAGTGTCTAAGGTCTGTGATAGCCTACTACCTGCTATAGATAGGTATATTTCTTTATTGGTTAAATTACTAAGTGGATCTTTGAGTCTGTATTAGCCAACATTTTATTTTACTCATTGGAAAAGTAAGACCCATCATTTAAAATTAAATTTCTTAAGATCTCGCAGCTTGTTAGCAACAAGCAAGAGATTTCATATCTGGATTCTAGAACTCATTTAATTGTTCGTATTTTATCAAGCTTTTCCTTTCAGTGTTTGTCATAAAAGCCAGAAAGCAACAGAATATAGTTATGAAATGCAGTAGGACCTTGTAGATTATTTAAAATGTTTTAAGGCCCATATTTGGGAGACTTATGTTGTTTGAAGGCAAAAACAAAGGATCCAATGGAGCAGGTTTAGTTAAAGAAAATGGAGAGACAGTCATTTGATGGTGCATGCTTGCAGTTTTAACAGTGCCACAAAACTAAGACTTGCTGGGCTGAAAAGTTTACTCATTGGCAGGCAGAATGTTGCAAATACACTGTTTTTCAGGTCACATAGGCTGGAAAAAAGTATTAAAAGCAGTCATTTTTTAAAAGGTCTCAAAAGCATTTACATTTTTAAAGTAGACTAATGAACAAAATAATGACAGTAAAAAGCCAAGGTCAGGCAGTCTTCCTTTTTCTTTAAGATTTTATATATTAAATCCATAAAATTCATTTTTAAAAGATTTTTTAAATGATTTTTTTTCAAATTAGAATATTAAGTTGTTAAAATGCAAAATACACAATTCTGTATTGTAATTGTTAAGACTGAGTTCCAAAATAAGACTAATGAATTTGAGTTCTTAGGACACTTTGCTTTGAGCTACATATTAGTCTACATATTAGTTTTCTCATTTGTAAAATGAGCATGACAGTAGTAGTATTTACCTCTTTAGCAATATAGAAATATTACAAAGACTATATTGACTTAGAAAAACATAATATTGGTTAGTTGTAGATAATTAGAAAATATTACTGTACAGCCAATAGTAAAAATGTTAATAACTATTGTTAATATCATTACTGTTTGATTTATCATTATCCTTACCACTATTTCCACTATTCCCACTATTCATTTTCTCTTCCTGGCACATGCATATATAATCTTCAGTATTCACTTTATTGTCGTTTTCTCAATATTCAAATGTTTCCCAACTCACACAAAGACCTACTTTCTCCCTTTTTCCATTATCTCTAATACAGTCCTAGGATAAGAACCACTGTGTTGGACAAATAAGTGACACCAGAGCAGATTTATTGTCTCACCTCCAACACTTTTATCCCTGAAATATTTGTGGTTTCCCTTAAAACTGTGTATTCATACAAGAGATAACCACCCCTTGCTCAGACTTGATGCAGATGCGAACAGTGCGATGCCTACCATCCTCCTCTTATCACTGTGGAGCACTGGAGAGTAGTTCTCTACCATGACTTTTCTCGTCAAGTACAATGCCCAACTCTGCTAACAATTCATTTGCTTATATTTTATTAGAAACAATTATCTGTTTAAATTAAGATTGCCTACTTACATATTTGTTTCCCTAAATACAGCATAAGCTCCATAGAACTTTTTCATGTTTGTAGATCTGGTACCTAGTAAGTATTGGCCCCAAAGCAGGTATTTATTAGAAAGTTCACTGTAGCATGAGTATGTTTATTTGTGAGTCAGAGTCAGTCAGCTTAGCTGATGCTCAAGTCCCTATGTAAAATGGCATTATGTTTACAAATCACATATAAATATCCTCCAAAATACCTTTCATTTCTGTACTTCTTATAATACCTAGTACAATGTAATTCTGTGTGATTAATTATAATTTTTATGCTGAGTTGTTTAAAGAGATGACACAGGAAAAAAAGTCCACACATTTGCAAAACACACATAGCTCCTTTTCAAATAGTTTTGACTGGCAATTGGTTGAATCCACAGATATGAAATCATGGATGTGAAGGGCTGACTGTATTTGAAAACCAATATGCATAATTTAAGATTCTTATTTTAGAATCTTACTACTTCGAATGTGTTTTGTTTTCTACAGCTTAAATTCTAGAGACATCTCTTATATTCCTTTTATATTTAGGTATAATTATATTATCATTACTTTAATATTTTCTGCTCTTTGATTTTCCTAATATTTTCCTTTTATTATTCTCTGTGTTTTAGTAAGTGCACTGGAGCAAACATGGTGCTTTAGTCATGGAAGGATGATCTTTATTTTTTATGTACTGAAAAATCAGTAATCTTTTGCTACTTGGTAACCTCTCATATGTGCCTTTGGGCCTTATTTAATCTCTAGGTTTCACCATCATCTTTAAAACTGAGATTTTGGTATAAAGAATCACAGAGTGGATGACGATTAAATATCATCAAATATCTTAAAATAGTTTTCTACACATAGTAAATGCTTGGTATTTGGAAAAAAAAGTTGGAATAAGTGTTACTGTGAGTAATAAGTACAATATATCAGTATTTCTTTTTCAATCCTTTCCCTATGTACTTCATTTTAAAATTCTACCCCTTCGATAGCATGAGGACCATTAATTTTTTATTTTACTTCTTAGTTTAATAACAACGTGATGGATTTGTTTTTCTAAAACTGGATTTTTAGATAAGTGATGGACAGTAATTCGTACATGATACCGAGTACAGAATTGAGTAAAAGCAATAAAATACATGTCAGAGCTCAGATTTTACTTATGGGAAATATCAGTATATCACAAATTCAGGCTCATTGATATCAATCTCCTTAGCCATTATACTCTGTTTTACTATTAGAATTTTACCTTGATATTGTCATGTATACTTGTAATCCTGGCACTCTGGTGGGGGGGGTGGCTGAGGTAGGGATAATTTATCCTTACTGACTTGGCAAGAGCCTATCCCAAAATAAAAAGGGATGGGAAAACAGATCAGTGCTAAAACCCTGGGTTCAATCTCCTGTATCCAAAAAAAATATTTTTTTAACTTTTCATATTTATAGTAGTTCCACACTTTTTGGCATTTACTTTACACCAGATATTTACACTACATTATCTTTACTCCAGAAACTTGTAAGATAATTTGAAATTACTTTTAATACATAATAGTGCTTTAAAAAGCATAGTTTATTATAATTTTGAAATGAATGTAGATTGTGTACTTCTTTGGGAGAAATAAATATTAAATTCATCTATTTTTACCACATTCAGTTTACAATTAATGGTAGTATATATTGGATACATAAAAAGTTTGGTTTATTGACAGCACAATCATTCTGTATAAATTTCTTCAGTTAGAGCTATTGCATAGGTTAAAATTTCTATAATTCTAGATACTCTTTTCTGAAATTTCAAATCTGAGGTTTATCATTTTTATACCCAAAGAGCAAAACAAATCATATGTGTATTCTGTTTAATTTATTTTTTTGAGCGACTGGGTCTCACTATGTTGTTCAGACTGGTCTTAAACTCACTTACGTAGCCCAGCTGCCCTTGAACTTAAAGCAACTCTCCTGCTTCAGCCTTCTGAGTTCTGGGATTACAGATATGTGCCACAATGCCCAGCATGTGTGTAATTATTGAACTGAATCAACTTCACAGTAGCGAGGGTTTCACAGAAAAGTTACACTACATTGTCACTCACTCTCAACCACTATCAAAGGTTCTTAAAACTACATTATTGCACACTGAAAGGAAGGCTAACTTATGCAGTTGGAGAGGGAATCTAGGGGTTGGGTGAAAGGGAAGGAAAAAGAATTAAAATATGTTTAAAATATGTGTATATGTGCCAACTTCTAACAATGAATGTATTATGTATCACAAATGTATGCTAATAAAACGGGGAGAAATTTTAATAAATAAAATGTTAGCATAATAGTATAAGCTGGAGCTCTGTGCCTTATCATTTCAATTAAAGCTTTCATTTTCTTAGCAATGAAATGTATTACTTGAGTGTTCTGAAACATGAAATATGCCAAAATTCAACACTTTTTGGTGTCATCGTGATGCTACAAGTGGACAATTCTGCACTTAACCTCATGTGATAGGTCACATTTGAAACAGAAATATTAAATAAAATTATCCTCAGACAAGGTATATATAAAAGTCCATACATTTGCAAAACACACATAAGCTCCTTTTCAAATAGTTTTGACTGGCAATTGTTTGAATCCACAGAAAACATGAAACGAATTTCATGTTTAGACTAATGATTTATGCTTAGTTTCATTTATGTTTCAATTTTATTCAAAAGTCATGCCTTTCCTTGATGAAGATTTATCATTATTTTTGTTTAATCCTTTAAGAAAAGGACAAAGACTTCCCTGAAGAAATAGCAAGAGTTGAAAGGGGAAGGAGGGAGAAGGGGTAAATGAGAGACACAGAGACAGACAGACAGACAGACAGACAGACAGACAGAGAAAGGAGAATGAACACACAAACATGAAGCAGAGATTGCCAGTTGAACTGAGGTCTGAGATAGACAGAAGGGAGCTTGATTTGTCCAAGAAAGTGGTGAAAAGTGGAAGTGTAAGAGCTTAGGAGTTAGATGGCTGTGTCTGCACTCCAACAGGACACTTTGGGAGCACCTCCTGGGTGTCTAATGGGAAAGGAAAGGATTGTATAAATACAATACTTACGATTTAGCAAAGCACATTGGCTGTATTTTCCTGCCTCTCAAGGGACATTTTTGTCTGGTAATAGTATAAACTGTGCATTCTTGACTTTCATTTGTTCTTTTCATGTTTGTCTATATCTCCCTTGTAGAATATGAGAAAGGTAACAGAGTAGATTTGTATCAATTAAAATTGTTATCAATTGTCATGAATACCCTGAAAATAAAAAACCAATAATTATTAATCAGCTCAACTGAAGAGACTAGTCTAAGCTTTTGTCGGTTGGTAACCTCCAGTTTCTTTTTTCTTTTGGTAAGTTTCACAGAAGAATTTACAAAGGAATTCCCCTTCAGCTCCGAGGTGAAGTCTGGGCTCTTCTTCTTGAGATCCCTAAGATGAAAGAAGAAACACGAGACCTTTATAGTGTGAGTGGCAAAATGAACAATTACTTTGAAATTGAAAGCTAAAATAAATTATCTTTCAAGGTAATGTAAGATACTTATCACTTGAAATTAAAGCAAAAGTATATTGGATTGGGTTTTAGAGGTATATTATTTGTTTTATTGATTCATAGTCTTGAATTTCAAACAAGTATTTTAGTAAAAATGTTATTATAATGTCTATATTAGTCAATGAGTGTTGTGTTTTTCAAATACATGAATGATTAATCAAGGTATTTAAAATGATCCATCAATATTGGAGGATATTCGAAGATAAAATTGACTAAACCTGATTGTAGTATCAATAAAGAGATTTGTATTGTTCTTTTTAGAGTTTATGGGAAAATAGCAGAATTCAGTTTATCCTGAATCTGTCTATATATGATTCTTTTTCTTCCTCTTTTTTTTTTTTTTTTTTTAATCTTTTTGAGTCAGGGTCTCACTATGCAGTTCAGGCTGGCCTAGAATTCAACGATTCTCCTGCCTCGGCCTCCCAAGCGTTGGGGTTACAGGCGTGTGCCACCATGTCTGGTGATTCTTTTTCTTCTAGGATTATACAAAAGAATTTGCCTCTTAAGATTATTATGTTATCTCTAAGGTTTATTATTTATAGTAAAATGTCAGACTTTTGATTACATGATTAGTATACTTAAATTAATCATGCATTAAATTTACCTTCTTGTTCTCTCAGCTCTACCTATTCTAAACCTGTTTTATATTAACTTTGAAAGGGGTAAGAAGTTTACATCTAAGAATCTTAGATCTATAGATTTTGAAATATTCTCCTTAGAAAAAAATATATACAAAGAAAATAAATTAAATAGAATAGATTAAAAAATATTTATAGTTTAAACCAACTGCCAAAGGCACTTTGATGTTCTTTTGGTATTTCCCTTTTGTTTTTCATGTGTATTCAGGTGAAATTTCATCAAGATGAAAGATAGTAAACTATAGTTTTCAGTTGTATTATAGTTTTCTACATGAAAGTAGAATTTTCCAGTGATTGGTTAATAGAAGAGAATCATTTAGTAAACACTGATAGTAAACACTGTTTAATAGTAAACACCAACAAAAATAACTTAACCACTGGTACTTCTTTTTTTTTTTTTTTTTTGGTCTATTTTTTGAGACAGGGTCTCACTATACAGTTTAGATTGGCTTTAAAGTCACTTTGTAGTCCAAGCTGGCCTTGAAAACTCATAATGATCTTCCTACCTCAGCCTCCCAAGTACTGGGATTACAGACTTGTACCACCATACCTGGCAACCACTGGTACTTTCAAGTGCATCATTTTCAATGCAATCATAAACATTTTTATTGTGTATTAGAATTTTCTTAGCATCACTGAATCTTCCTTTCTTGGCCACTCTTTCTTACTCTATGTCTTGGTTACTTTTCTCTTGTGCTGAGACAAAATATATGATGCCCAAATTTAAGGAAGCAAAGGTTTATTTAGCTCACAGTTTGTGGAGGTTTCAGTCCATAATCAGACTCCTGGCTGTCTGGCAGGGTGGTATAGCTGAAGGGCAGCAGTTCATGACAAGAAGACAGTAAAAGCAACAGGAGCAAAAGGAGGGAGGAGCAAGCCTCTTTTCCTCCCTTATATTGTATGTAGGCTATCCACCCTAAGGCGAGTGTAGCACTCACATCACTAATCCCAACAATAGAGTATGAACCAATCACAAGCTAGATTCAGCCACCTCCAAAAAGCTTGCCCTCCTTGGCTGCATGGTGGTGGGGACCTCTAAACACAAACCATAACACTCTTTGAAAGTCATATTATAGTATTCTCCACACATCCTCTGTTAACTGGCTAGAACTTCAGTAGCAGTAAAGCTATCTTCTCTTAATCTACCAAGATTTTTCTCAGATGGGTAGAATTATTTGGAGCCTGGAATATTACGAACATTTAGTGCTTCAAGTTTGTCTAATGGTGTGTACCCCATTCTTTGACTGCAGCTTTGAACCAGTTGCAGAAGAGTACATAGATGTGAGTGGGTGTGGTCAAGAAGCTGTTCTTCTCTGTCAGAGGAGACAATAAGTATAGAAATGTATAATAATGTACTCCTTAGTATGTGACAGACACTCCAAAAGTAACAAAACAGAAAAACTTGGCTAAATTGAGAGGAGAAAAAGAAATCACCTTTATGGTTCAGGAGATCTTCATGGAATAGGTGTCTGAGAGGGTGTTATTTCCAGAAAGGCACATTGAATTTTCAAGGCACATTGCAAACACCCTTTTCTGATTTACATCTGATAAGTTTTAATTTCAAGCTTCATATTGCTGTTTGTTTATTTGTTTGTTTATTTTGGTGCTGGGGATCAAACAACCCTTGTCAAGCAGGTGTTTAAGCCACTGAGCTAAATCCCCAGTCCATATTGCTGTATTTTTAAAATACTTTACTTTGAGAAGATTTGACCTTATTCAAGTAGTTTGATGTGTGGCTATGTGAACTACTTTATTTAATTATAGCACTAACACCAAGAGGCAGACTTTACTATCATTGAGGTTAAGTAACTTTTTATTCCAGGGTTAGCAAATGCAGAGGTAGAATTTAAAAACCAGGCTGTTCTGGCTTCTGAGTCGCTGCTGTTAGCTACTGCTTTTTCCTTTTATTTGCATCTCATTGTATTCATTTCTCTTGTAACTAGGAGTATACCTTCCAGAGAGAAGTGAGTCAGTCCACAGTGGGCAACAAGCTTGTCTACAGCCTTAGCCTGGTTCAGTAATATAGTCGGCCCAAACCACAGAGATTTGTAATTTTTTATGTAAATATCGTTAATTATACTTTTTTTTTGTTTTTTAAGACAGGGTCTTGCTATGCAGTTCGGGCAGGCCTTGAGCTCACTTTGTAGACCAGGCTGGTCTCGAATTTACAGCAGTTCTCTTGCCTCAGCCTATCAAGTGCTGGGATTACAGGAGTGTGCCACCACATTTGACTTTCCATTATACTTCTATCCTAGGTTTAAGGGTTCATTAAATTCAATTGATTGACAAGATCTTTCTAAATTGCTCAGACTGGACTAAAACTTGTGATCCTCCCACCTCGGTCTCCCAAAATTCTGGGATTACAGGCATACACTACCATGCATGAAGCCCATTTCTTTTATAAAAAGCTTATTCTTATATTATTGTGATATTCATGGGCCACAATTCATGTAGTCTCAAGAGATAACTGTAGAAACTGTTTACCTTCTTTGAGGAGTTAAAAAATGTTCTTGATGGACTATATTCTGTGCATTACTTTGTAAACATTATAGGAAAAAATAACCCTTCTGACTTTTTTTTTTTCCCTACTTAACACAGTTTTGCTTCTGTCATGAGACCTTTGTGTGTTATACATGTCTTTAAGAGACGCCAATACTTTGGATGTGTTTGGGTCTTTTTCCTCTGCTTCCAGTATGTTTTATTTCATGGCACTTTTTTGTCATGTCAGACAGTTTTCTTCCTATGTTTCAGCATCTCATCTTGTACTAAGACACTTGTAGAACAATTATCAAAACCTCTGTACCTGCCTATTACCTTTAAAATGAAAAGATAATAATAAATGACCAAATATATAGAGACTGTTCTGTGTCTGTACAGTGTCTGCCATACTGACTTTTATCAGAAATAACATACAATAATATTCTATTGACCGTATAATTGTAATGCTTTGCTATAAATATTCACCTTGTCTTCAGAGTGCTGGAACATACTGTAGTTATTCCTCATGTTTGTTTTGTTTGCTTTACAGAACTGGGGATGGGACCTGGGGCCTCACAAATGCCAGGGCAATGCTCTATCTACCACTCTGCCAGCCACACTGTCAGCCCACTCTTCATGTTTTAAAAAACTTTAGAAGCAATCCACATACTTAAAAAATACTTAGTGTGCACACACATACATGCCAGAATCACATACTTTTCTACATACCCACATAGCCTTTATTCAACTTTTAGTTTATATAAGGGATTAGCAGTTTTTATATATATTTACTAAATTAGATTTTAGCAGGAGTCTGTATTATCAGTACATGGTAAATATATCACTATAATGTGACTATAGATCCTTATTTATCCTTAGACGTAATTATGTACAGATTAATATAATTTTTACTTTCTCATCTGCTAAACATGGGGTTTCCTCTAATTTAGCTTTGTTCTCACTGAAATTCCACTAAATTGACAGCATAGTTATTTTTTTTAAAAGGAAAACCTACAAGGTATAAAAAAAGGTGAAATTTCTGGAATTTCCCAAAGTTCCAATTTTTAGAAATCAGAGTATAGACAGACATTTAATATACTTTTAAACCCAAGAAAACTGAATTCTAGACTGACAGTGGGAAATTGGAGAAGCAACATGGTTTGTGTCTCAAATCTTCAGAGGCTTGATAATTGCCAGCTGTAGGTATCTTTGGAAATGGAGATGAAGTGAAACACAAAAGTGGCTGAAATCCTGTTTCAAAAGCTGTCAGAGCCCTCAAGTCTCCTTCTAGCCCTGGGCCAACACTGAAGGTTCAGTTTGAAGAGAGAGCTTTTGGACTGGGACAGCCCAGACATGGCTGAGGTGAGCTGCTGTCGTGAAACCAGAGGAATGGGATATCTCGAATTTTAGACAACTGAGCCTTTTTTCTCAACTCAGCTCCCAGAGCTTTGGCAGCTCAGTGTTGATTTTCCTGACAGGAGATGGGATCAACCTTCTGGGGAACATGCCCACGTCTAGAGAATAAACTGATTTCCAGGGACCCCACTGCAACTGCCCAGCCAGCACAGTCCATGGTAGAGACCACTGCTCTGAAGCTTCCTGACCCTGCCTCTGTCCCCAAGGCACACAGCCTTTTTAGTGTTTTACTGTCTTTTGTTGTTGTTACTGTTGCTGTGATTTATTTTATTTATTTATTTTTGAGACAGGGTCTCACTTTGTTGTGTAGGCTAGCACTGAACTCACGATAATCATTTTGCCTCAGCCTCCAGAGTACTGGGATTATAGGCATGTGCCATCATGTGTTTGTTAAATAAAAGCAGACACCAAAGTTTTGCATTTGAGGAAAGGGCTAAAATGAAAAACAAATGAAAACAAATAGAAAAATAAGAAACTTGTAAGAAACAGACTATGAAGCAAGAAGAAAATTTAAAAAGATTATTGTTAATATCTTCAGAGAAATAAAACAGATATTATATCTGTAAAATAAGTGTAGAGTGCTGTAAAAAGGAGTATTTGAGAACAACAGAGAGCTTATGACTATAAAAATAATAGAAATGGAAAACTTAAGAAAAATGAAAAACTTAATTGATAAGTAATGATTGAAGAAATTTCCCAGAAAATAAAATGTAAAGGCAAATGAATAGGAAATAGAGGGAAAAAAAAGTTGATAACAGCCTAGGAGATTTCACATTCTAATAATCAGAGCTTCATAAAGACATAATGGGAACTGGGGAGGGGAGAATGAGTAAATTGACAAATGAATTATTAAAGACAGTTTTTCAGAGCTGAGTAGTATATGAGTTTTTACAGTTTCAAGGGTCTAATGGTTTGCATTCTGTGGATAAAAATAGGTCTAAATTAAGTAGAGAAATGAGAAGCTTCAAAACATGGAGGAAACAACACCTGTAAACTTCCAGAGAGGGAAAAAAAGACATCATGTAATGACATAAGAATTCACATGGCACCATGGAAGGCCAGAAAACAAAGCAGTGCCTTTTGAGCAAAGACATTTTCTAACTTACAGTTCTAAAGCAACCAGTTTATTGAGAGGGTAGAATCATTAGGTATTAGAGGTTTTAGAAACTATCTTCCATACACCCTTTCACAGGAGCCGCTATTGAGTGTATCCCCTAAATCAAGAACCTAAGATGTGAGAGTCAGGTGTCATGGGAGCCAAGCCAAGAGCAGAGCAGAGAGAAGCTCAGCACATGGCAGAGGCCAAACTGGGCGGCAACACAGAAGGCAGGGAGCCTAGGTAAGAGCAGGGCACACTGCTGTGGGATAGAGGTCTCCCAGGTGAACTCACTGGAATATGTGTTCTTTCGGAACATCACAGAGATTTGTAGTTTTCAGTGAGTTTGGCATTGATTTAGTTACAAGCACATAGAAAATGAAGCAAATCAAGAAGCAAGGCAATGATTAGCTCAAAGGAAAACAAAAATATTGTGCTGGAAAGATGAAAGAAGTCTTAACAGGCCACATGACTAAGGAAGAGCTTTCACACAATCTTAGTGATTCAAACCCTGAAAAACTTCCTGTCCTGTGTTAAAATTTTAACTATTGACATGATAGGAAGAAAAGGAGATGAGGAAAGAGGGAAGGGTTGAGGGCACAGAGGGGAAGGAAGATTTTCTTAGTGTACCTTTTTCTAAGGCTTTGATTTGTGGGAGGGGATTTTTTAGAGACAAGGTCTCAATGTGCAGTTCAGGCTAGCTTTGAATCCACTTTCTAGCCCAGGCTAGCCTTGAAGTCACAGCAGTCCTCCTGCTTCAGCCTCCTGAGTGTTGGGATTACAGGCAGGTGCCACCACGCCCAGGTTGGCTTTGATTTTTTTTTATTAAACCATGGGAATGATTTTCCTAAACAATAACAAAAAAGTTTTAAATAGGAAACGGTTTATAATTAATCATAGGTTGTCAACAAGTGATCTCAAAATGTGCTTTTTTTCCTTTTTCTTTAGAAATTAAAACACAGAGCACGGGGCTGTTCACCTGATATCAGACAAATAGACCTTGATGTCAACCGTACATTTAGGGACCATATTATGTTTAGAGACAGATACGGTGTTAAGTAAGTAAAATTTAATACTATGCAATGTAAAGAGCATTTATAAAGTCTATTAGGTTAAAATGTGAGTGCTTAGACTATTTTACATAGACTGATTTTAAAACTTTTTTTTTTTAGTATGTGTTTGCTATACATTGTGAATATATTCACTTGGTGTGTTAGTACATATACATGACTCATCTTGATCCTTTTGATTTACACTATTATATCTCCTAATAAAAACATTCTCCTTCTGGGACTAAGATCTCCAGATCAGTAGATCCTAAGTTTGTAGACACAGGAAGCAAAAATTTATTAGTGAATCCTCAGAGTTAAAAGTGAATGGAGGCGCTCCACAGTTTGAATCTTGTATTCCTGAATCCTGGTTGTGGAAAAACCAGCACCTTTAATTTGAGGGTAATGTAAAACATAACCAGCTTCTCTAATAGGATACTGCCCCAAGCCTGCCAGGTACCGATCTTAACTGGTACTGTAGCTGAGTCTTCCAAAGGCCATGCCACTGTCCTGTTAAATCAGTAGCTAGTTCTGTTAAGATTATTTCAGAGTAAGATAGTTCAGTGAAAGAAGGCGGCAAATTTAAGAAATTTTGAAGCCATTTATGCTTTTGTTATACATTCTGTCTAGTTTCAAATTTAAAGTGCTTACAGTATTATTGCAGCTTGGGAGAATTTTCTTTACATCAGTAGTAATTTTATTTGGATTATCTGTTGCTTTTTTATGTTTATAATTTCAAAGGTATGTGAACTAACTAAATTGTGTTTAATGTAAATTTTTGTTTCTCTAGGCAACAGTCTTTATTCCATGTTCTTGCTGCATATTCTATTTATAATACGGTAAGTTGGAGCATGCCTATCCAGTTCTGTGAGCTGTTATTCTGAGGTTCTTTTTGGTACTCCTTCCCTAGCAAGGTCCCTCTAGGTACAGTTCATCTCAGCACCATATGATTCTTTTGGCTTCTGTGACAATCCTGGGGCCCTAGAGCATAGCTGACTTATAAGTGGGAAAACCTAGATAGAACCAGTGAAGCTGGTATGCCAGTGAACCACACTTTTTCACTCCACTTTATTTTATTTTTTGTGGATGGAATTTCTTTGTTTTTATTTTAAATGAGAAAGACTAGGAATGAACCTGGCAAGACAGGAAGTTGATAACTGGATTAGTTTTGCTTTTGTTTTTGTTTTGAGGCAGGCTGGGTTTCACTATTATGGTTCAGGCTGGCCTTGAACTCACTTTGTAGCCCAGGTTGGCCTTGAACTCACAGAGATCCTCGTGCATCAGCTTCCCAAGTGCTGGGACTATAAGTATGTGCCACTGTGCCTAGCTATTTAGATTAGTTTTCACTTGACTTTTGATAACTCTTCATTATTCCTAGAAGTTTGCCTTTCATTATCACATTTTTTCTGATAGGTGAGGTCTAGTAGAGGTATACCAAAATTAAGGTCTTTAGTAACAGACATATTACCCTTAAGGAATTTACATTCTTCAGGGAGAAAATAATTTAGGCAGAGACCTAACATAAGTATTAAGTAAATATTTATAGACTAGGTTCCAGGGCAGACAATCTTTGAACCTTGAGATATATAGTAAGTTTTCTTGTATCTACAGCCTTTGTGTTATAAGAGCAGAAATTTGCTCCCACCAGGGAAAGTGAAAAAGGGATTTCTCACAGAAATTAAGCAGTAGCAGAGCCTTATAAGAGTTGGAGCTGAAAAGTGATAAGCATTCTATAAAAAAGAAAGCTACACTTTTTCTCTCTTAGTCAAAAGCCATAAAGAATCTGATTATTTTTGTGGACAATTCATCCCGGTGTTTATCTCTCCAGATGGTTTTCTTTGCCTATTTGCTAGTTACCCATGGTTAAAATTTCACCCTCAGACTCACTGTGACATACTGTTCAAGTAGAAATCTGCCGTGATTATAGTCTTCTGGCTTTGTTCAAATTTTGTAGGGAGTAGGGTGTCTGATCAGTCAGTGCAGCCAATTAATTGTTCCCTTTGGGCCACACATCCTCATCTGGTCCCTCAGCTGTAGTTTCTATGACACAAACATCAGTCTCTAAGGTCACATCATAAACAGAGACTGTGAAGAGAGGGGACAAAGGTTAGATGGACACCTCAAGAAATATCTAGTTAAGGGTATAGAAATATAAAGGAGAAGGGTACGGGGTGCCAGCATCAGAGCAAAAAAGAGGAATGGTGAGGTAAGAATTATATAGAAAATGAAATAAGTATTAGTAATCTTTACAGAAAGTATAACAATATCAAACAGAAACCAGCTTTTAAAAAGTGTAAATTAGACTTTTCTACACCTTTTATTAAGCACAGTTTTCTTTATAGTATGTAGCAGAATATTATAAAGACTGTGATAGTTATCTCTAGAATTGCCCACTACATAATATGTCTACCTGTTTGATGACATTTAGTAGGTCAGCTTTTTCTGTGTCACCCAGTGTTTTTGTTCTCATTTGCTCTTTAGGAAGTTGGGTACTGTCAGGGAATGAGCCAGATCACAGCACTGTTGCTCATGTACATGAATGAGGAAGACGCTTTCTGGGCCCTTGTCAAACTCTTCTCAGGACCCAAACATGCCATGCATGGTAAGAAAAACCCCATATTTATCATAAATACTAAAAGACAGAAAGGAAAAAAATATGAATTTAAAAGATGCTTGGTAGAATGAAGTACAATAAATTATTCCCCAGAGCTTGTTCAGTTAATTAGTATTTATTACTACTTTCTTTTGTTTTTCTTTTTTTGAACTTTTCTAGCTTTTCTGTTCACGTTGATTTTTGTCTTTTCCCTAAAGTATATTGACATTTTAAAATTCTTTTCTTTCTTGTCCTTGGTCAAAAGAAAGTAATTTAGGTTTGAAAGAATTTAGGAAAAGTTATATGTTATTGGGAGAAATAAAAGATATCTTTTGATTAAAACTTGACTGTCATGCATTCATCACCGAGTAAAATACTACTTTTGACTGCATATTGTAATGTATGACCGTACCAAAGAATATTAGTTGACACCTAGTTATTTATTTAAAGAAAAATTATTTTAAGTAGTGTCATATTTTAAATGTGGCTTCTAGTTCTTGCCACCACAACTTTTGTCCCATATTAAATAAAAAGCTGATAAAATGTTTTGAACACTTTGTAGTGTTTCAAAGCATGCTTAATGTTTTGTTTTTCAAATTAGGAGTTTTATTTTTAATAACCTTTTCCTTATTTAGCTAAGTATATACATTATACTTTATTTCAGAGGATTGCAACTTGGAAATGAAAATGACATTTGTCCATATAATATAAAATTATTTTTCTAGTGCATCTATGTGGTAATGTCAAATTTAGAACAGTTTTAACATTAGTTACCCTAAGAGTGGACAGCATCTAAATTCATGTTGTGAATATTTATGCTTTATGAGCTGAGAAAGTTGATGCAGAAAATGCTCTATAATATTTTCTAATTATGGCAATCTTACCGAGTGGCTTTTGTGGGGTATCATCTGAAGGTGTGTGTGTGTGTGTGTGTGTGTGTGTGTGTGTATCTCTTAGTGTTGTTTCCCAACTATTTTAACAAGTACTGCCTTCATGATAACTGTGGCACTTTACATCCCATAAATGGACTACAAAACACAGACATACTATTACATTGAGTTACTATTCTATAAACAATATCATTTACAAAGACATTTTGAAGAAAAAGAACTCTTCCTAATTAGTTTTTATTTTGCTTTCCCATGCAGTGGTGCTGCTGATCTGTCTTGATATAATGGGATGTTATAATTAAATGATATATAGTTATGTGGCAGACTGTCCAATTTAGAAAGTACTCATTTCTTTTAAACCTTTCTGCCAGGTTATAGTACAGCAGTGATTGTCATGATTCTAATCTATAAAGCAATATTCTAACATTTGCACTTACAGTATAGGCTGTCATTATTATAGATGAATTTGTATGTGTGAAGATACTTGTTTCTAAATCTGCTCGTGTATTAAATGCAAATAAAGGTTACTTTTGATCTACATTTTTCTGTGTAAAGCAGAATCACTTTATACATGTATGGGATCAAAGCTACGACTGGAAAAGATGAGATTTAAAATATTAAGCCTGCAGTATCACTGAGAAGTGAAGAAGGTTGGGTATCTTAGCATCTTTGAGCTAGTTATTACTGAAGTGCATTGACTTTTTTCAAGAAATTGACTTTTTCTCTTGAAATTTTTCCATTTCCAATTCCTATCAAATTAACCATGAAAGTGGCATTGATAGAGGTTTTTTTATGAAATCATTTCACTGGAAAATATTACTAACAGAGGAATAGAATGTGTATCTGGAAATTTTTACACCTTCAAAAATTTAGAACTAATTAAGGAAAAGTTCTGCCTAGTAGATTGTAAAGCAGTGTTTCCTTATTCTTTGGGTTCTTGAAGGAGCATGGCTTTTTTAAAAACAGATATTTTGTGGCAGAAAAAATAGACTCAGATTTTTTTAAAAATCTGGAAAACTGAGTTTAAAAACACAAAATATGGCATGGGCAAGGTTCTGAGTTCAATTTCCAGTACCAAAAAATTTAAAAAGTAAAGCAAGACATCTTAGAAACATAAATAAGCAGTGTGCATCATGAATATGCAAGAAGAGTACATGTAACATAAACCTCTACCACCACCCCTGTTTCTTTTTTTGTTTGTTTGTTTGTTTGAGACAAGATCTCACTGTGTAGTGCACACTGGTCTTGAACTTGCTTATGTAGCCCAGGCTAGTCTGTAACTCACAGTGATCATTCTGCCTCAGTCTCCCTAGTGCTGGGATTACAGACATGTGCCACCACTCCTTTCTCCCTCGTTCCTTGAAAAAAAAAAAAGAATATTTATTAACATCTTTCTAAGTTAAATAGGAACTATGTTGGAAAATTCTAATGTGGTGACATAAAATCTCTTGAGAGTATGTTCCTTTAAACAGATTGTATAAATAGCTGAAAGGAAACTTGTGAATAAAAATAGATGTAAAGTTCAATAAGTTAAATACACAAATTAATACTTAGCATTCATTACCTCCTAAAAATCTTACATTGTATAAGTTGAGATAAAATACAATTTTTGATATAGCATTGATCATATAGTGCCTACATATTTTAAATAATGTTAAATATAGTTTTTATAGATAGGATTAAGAATTGTTATAAACTTTGGAAACATGATGCTAGTAAAATTGTAAGAGCAAGCTTGAAAACTAATAAATACTTATGTAATTAATTTATAGTAATACAGAGTGCTAAGTAGTCATCATTAGAACAAATTATAGAAGTTTAGTCTTTCTAGATATAACTGTCTTAAAAGAGCAGATAATCTTGATAAATTTCTGGTTTTTTTCTTAGCTTCTTAATTTACTTTTTACCTCAGAAATAACTTTTTTAAAAATAATATTACAAAGATATAGACAACCTTTAGCAAACAAATCCTAGTTGAAAGTTTTATTGCCCAAAGTTTAAATATAGTTACTTTCTTGGTGGGAAGGAAAAAATAGTTTGGTAACTATTGAAAGTTTATTTTTATTTTTGATAGTTACAAATAAAAGAAATATGTAGCATTTTTAAATTGGGGGTTTTATTGATATTGTTTTTGAAGTATTGTTTTTATGTTTATATTCTAGGCTTTTTTGTCCAAGGTTTTCCTAAACTCTTGAGATTTCAAGAACATCATGAAAAAATACTGAATAAATTTCTGTCTAAGCTTAAGCAACATTTGGTAGGTAGATGTCTCACTGAATTTATGCTTTCATCAAGAATGAAGCTACAATAATTCTGTGTTTGGTCAGTTATCTTACTACATTATAATGTCATCATTTCATTTATTATGTTATAATTCCCATTTATTTGAAGAACAATAGATTTATAAATTTTATTATTGATGCTATATTATGGTCCTAATTCTCAGATACAAACTTCTGCAATGCTGATAAATACACTGACATTTTTAAAGATACATGGTCTCTCAGTGAATTTTGAGGTTTTTAAATATTCAAATTAATTCCTTGTGAGCTATACATACACTGCCTTTAAAATATATGAACAAGTCAAATAGCTAAATGTATTAAAATGCTCTCAGGAGGTACTTATTCTTAGGATAATTTTGAGAAGAAAAATTTTGGAAGAAAAAATAATAGAAAACCGCATGAAAAGGATTCATGACAAGATGATTTTATATTTGGCTTTAACGCCTACCTCCAATAGTTTCCTACTTTTTTTTAGTATTATATTACTGTATTTTTTTTGCTGCAATTCAGAAATTGTGGGGTCTTTGTTTTTTCAGGATTCTCAAGAAATCTACACAAGTTTTTACACAATGAAGTGGTTTTTTCAATGTTTCCTTGATCGTGTAAGTATTTATTTACGAAACTCAATTATAAGATTATAAATATAAGGTGAGGGGAAACTGTTAACCTTTCTTCTGTTTTGTTATAGACTCCCTTTACACTAAACCTCAGGATATGGGATATCTACATCTTTGAAGGAGAACGCATTCTTACTGCTATGTCTTACACAATCTTAAAATTACACAAAAGTAAGGAAATATTTTTAAAAATTTAGTAAAATATGAAGGCTTATTTTAATTCTAATGAATCCCCAGTCTGTCAGACTTACTGTCTTTTAATAGTGGTTTAAAAAAATGCTTGAAAATAAATGGAGAAATTATCTTTAGTTGGTAATTTACTTTCATTGCCTCTTTCTCATGACTGGAAGTTGAACAACATTACAAAGGTCTTTTCCTCATATCATTTTCACACTTAAGCATGAGAATGTAATTTGTTAATTTCACTAATATTTTTAAGTATAGGTCTCTATTGGGCCTTGTTATTCTTTTCATTAGTCTGAATTTCAAAAGTTTGCCATAGAAGAACAGAGAAAGCAAAGAACCTAAGGGGACGGAGAGGACATTTCTGTTACTATTCGCTTTTATGCAGGAGAAAAAGCATCCAGCTGCAAGCGGTTAGTGAGGAGCTTGCAGATCCAGCCCTCTACTAACTGTGTCATGGCCTGTGGGACAAGCAAGACTTCATATATAGTCATAAAACTTTACTTTGGAAAGAACAAAAAAACAACAAAATTAAGAGTTATAGTATGTCAGTGGCTCTGTAAATTTGATTTACTACGATTTACTTTAAAATTCAAAAATGAGAGTTTTTCTCTAAATATGAAGACACATATTCTAAACTATAAGCCAGTTGAGTCCATGCAGTCATGTTTATAATTTTTCTGTTTCCTGTGTTTAGTGTTCATGTTAAGTACTTTGATACAGGATTTTAGGGTTGCTTACTTAATAGAATGAACTTCAGGAGGGCCACATTAATCATGCTTTACATAGGAATGAAAACTCCCAATACAAGATAGCTCTGTATTGTTCACACTTTTCCAAAAAAGAATTCAGAAGCATTGTAGTTCATTTCCCTTACTCCGTATCCTTGTTTCCCCAGGAAACAAAGGAAAGCACAAAAATAGAATAGTTGACAACAAATTGTCTTCTAAGACTCAGGGTTCTAACAGCCAGATGAAATCCCTTTCTCTTCTTTTCCTTCATCTTTGCCTCACTTTCTTTACTTCCTTTCTGGATTATAAATAGACCAAATTATAGAACAAAACTATACTTTTTATTAAGAAATATTTTTTTCTACACAGTGAAAAAGTAGAAATATAATATTACATTTCTTTGCAGCTTTTTCCTTTTATTACAAGACCCTTGATCAGCTTTAACAAGTGAAAAATTCCTTCACCCTTTGTAAATAAACTCTAAGCACAGAAATTACTTTATATCATAGAATATCATTTGACTAAGCTGTGGAAAACTTATTTTCTCCTGTCTTTTTCTTAGGGAACCAAAACTCATGGACTTAAATACATGTCCTTCATTATCACCAAGTGTCAAAAGCTGAGTAAGATATGAAGGACAGGGGGAGTGGGGAGATATATCTCATGGGCACGAAGTTCCAGTTCAGCAGGAGGAATACCTTTTGTGGACCTGTTGCATAGCATAGTGGCTATAATTAATAATAATGGATAATATACTTGAAAATTGCCCCAAAAGTAGATGTTATTATCAGAAAAATAAGTATGTTTAGTGATGAGCATGTCATTTAGGTTGATTTAATCACTGTACAATGGTATACATATGTCAACACATCACACTGTACATCATAAATGTATACAGTTTTTCATTTGCCAATATAAAAATAAAAACTGGTCACCTGGCAGTTGAAAGAAAACAAAAAAATATCTTTTTGGATACTTTAATCAATAGTTAGGTGACTGTTAGATTTTTTTTTCTCTTTCTTTCTTCCTCCCCTATTGCCTTAAAAATATTTAGAGACATTATTACTGGAGGTTTATCAAACAGTGATTTTAAGTACAGTACTTTAACAATCTAAATGTCCATTGTTAAATGACTATGCAAATTATGATGCATACATGGTATCATGATGTCATCATTAATGGTGATATAAAATCATATTTTTGAAGCAAGAGATAATAAACAGTGATATTATATGAGAACAGAAGCAGGAAGGTGAGTAACTTGGAATGTATAATTTGGTTCTGTAAATTCATACACACAGGAATGTTCACATCTACTTGTAGGGTATTAGGTAGTATGATTTTAGCAAATGTTTACTTTCTGCTTTGTATCTGTTGTTTGAAGTTTTTTCCCATAAAATTCATTTTATAAGTAGATATAAAACTCACAAATTAATAATCCATTCCCAGGAAAAGTCTGAAACACTAATAAATGTGGAAAAGTGGTTTTGCCTATGGCTGTTGAAACTTTGAACCAAGATGAGAGAAAGGCCTCATGACTTCCTGGGTGGCTTTCTATGTCTGTTGTCTCTATGAAGCTCTTGCTCCAGGTTGTTTCAGTGTCTCAGTATGCCTAAATATTGCACTTAAGCCAGTAAGAAAATGTTTGGCTGTGTTTGTCCCTCCCTTTTTCCCCCTAGTACAGTTAACCTGCTTTTGTGTGACTTTTATCACATATCAGTGTTTGTCTCCCTGAGTATCAGTGATATTCACAATGCTGTGTTTAAGTGAGGTATATGTTCTTTTTAAAGCCAGTTTTAAAAAGAACTCAAAATATATTAGCTTTCCAAACTAAAGTAGTTTTTGACTCAACATTTGTATTTCTCTTATCCTTTCTTAGAACATCTAATGAAATTGTCTATGGAAGAACTTGTAGAATTTCTTCAAGAGACTCTAGCAAAGGACTTTTTCTTTGAAGATGATTTTGTAATAGAACAACTTCAGATTTCTATGGCAGAACTAAAGCGGGCAAAATTAGACCTCCCAGAACCTGGTAAGAAATATCCCTATACTTTGGATTATAATTCAGGTTGGAAGGCATGGTATAATTAGCATAGGTGTTTTTCAAAGCATGAGCATTACACTTGTGATGTTATAATAGAAATCAGTATCTTACTACTACTTAAAACTCTTAAGAAAAAGCAGGTAAACATTAATCTCCTTGATTGATAAATAATGCTGTTATTTAGCAGTAACCGTAGCATTACGTCATGGCATAACAATAGGGACTCTTTCATCATCTCTTTTTTTCTGAAATCATATATAATAGTAGAGCAAGTAAAGCCCCTTTTATAAATTAGGAAACTGACACTTAAATATGAAGCTACAGAAGCACCAAATAGCATTACCAACAGTAGGATTCAGGGTTTGTGTTTGTTTGATTTGGTTTGGTTTGATTTTTTTGAAACAGGGTCTTGCTATATAGTTCAAGCTGGTTTTAAACTAACTTTATATCCCAGGCTGGCTTTAAATGCATGGTGATCCTTCTGCCTCAGCCTCCCAAGTGCTTGGATTATAGGCATGCACCACCAAACGCAGCAAGTTTAATTTTTCTAATGACCTATCTAGGGCTCTGCGGTAGATTGCAATGTAGATAATGTATTTGATTCACTTTACTTCAAAGCATTTTTCCATACCTGATTAGTAGGCTTTTTAATAAGTACTCTGAATAAGGAACTGGTAAGAAACGGGAGAGAAGGTTGTGTTTTTGTTCTCAGAATGCACACAGGAAAAATGGAATGTACACAGATGATAACAAACACAGTGGGTCAGTAATAGAGCTTGACACAAGAAGTTGGGAGAGAAGATGGGTGGTAGAGAAGGAAAGGAATAGAAAAGAAATTACAGAAAGATCACAACAGAAATAACTTTTAAGAGTTTTGACCAGATATCTCGAGAAGTTTTATTTGCCTTATTTTACCTTTGTAGCGGTGGAGGCGATGGTAAGAGGGAAGAGAAGTTAGCAGACTGCAGGGGAGAATGGTAAAGAAAGTTATTTATGCCCTGAGGCAGAGCTTGATTTGACACTTTCTGATCCACATGTCATCTTGGATGTGTTTGTATGAAGGGAAAGCAGAATTAATACTCAAGAGAAATACTTTTTTCCCTTCAGTAAGAATCAAAATGCTCTGCTTCACTTGTTTTACTGAGAGGAGTTTAATCAGCACTTCTCTGGAGTTTGGGGTCATCAGGATTGACTAGAAAACAACCCCTCATGGCACTAATTGAGTAGTGTGAGCACAGACCTTGGGAAACCATTGCTTGTGCTAAGTGAGGTCAGCCCTTCCTTGCTCGATATAATAATGTCCATTTTCTACTAATTCTTTTCTGTTCCAGAAAATGCATTTGGAACATCAATTACTAAATTTTTTACTGTAACATTTATTTTAAAATGTCCTGCCTTTTTAAAGGCATTTAAAGCAATTTAGTAAAGGACACATGTAAAGAAAAATATATATATTGTAGAACTATTTGAACTTGAGATTAAAGTTTGAAACCTATTTAATGGAATGGGATAATGATAATAATTTAGCATCTAATTAGCAGTTGATAGGTTTTATTTATGCTTTACTATGTAGCATGTGCTATAGGCACTCTTCCATTTAATCTTCAAAACTAATTCTAAGAAAAATTGTTGGTCTACAGTATGATCTTTTCACTAGGAAGTGATAGAATGGATATGGAAAGCCGGGCATACAATCAAGGGAAAAGGATAGGTTAATAAATACCATAACCTGCTACGGTAATGTTACCTACTTACCTACCACTGTAGCCTTTACTTTTTGTAGAAGGGGAGTTCTTGGCTTATATTAAGACAATTAAATGAACTTTATACCAAAAAAATTTTAAATATTTTGTCTGTCTTTCTAAAACTATATACAAACAGGGCCCTGAGGTATATACCTATAGTTAGGAAAATAACTTGAGCTAGGAATTGGAAGGCATTAATGAGACTGTCTTTAAAAAAGAAAGAACCATGCACAAGTGTTTCTTCTTTTGATTCTATACATACTGCATTTGTTTGTCCTCTCACCAGCAATATATGACACCTACACAGGTACATGATGTTAAAATTTTAATATTTGGCAGGTTGGATAGAGTATTCCATGATTTTGATGTGCTTTTCTTGAAGTGTAGTATATATATTTATTGGGCATTTTAATTTCTTTGTCTTTTAATTTCTCTGCTCATCCTTTGTCCATTTTCTATTGGTCTGTTCATATAAGTTCTTAGTAAATTAAGGAGATTGGCTAGTTTATTATAAACGTTGTGGATACTTCCCATACAATGTATCCCCCCCACCCCACCCCCCACACCTTGGTTTTTTGGTTTCGAGGCCTTTTTTTTTCCTTTAATTATGCTGGACATCAAAGCCAGGACCTCATATACATTAGGCAACTGCTCTGTTTTTAAAATAAAGCCAGATATGTTGGTATATGCCTGTAATGTCAGCACTCAGGAGGCTGAAGCAAGATGATCACCATGAGTTTGATGGCAGGTTGGACTACATACGCAAATTCAATGTCAGCCCAAATGACATAGTGAGACCCTGTCTCAAAAGAAAAAAGTTCTTATTTTTAAATTAAAAACTTTTTTAGCAAGAAATCTGTGGCATAACATCATGACACTGTACAGATACAGTTTCCTTTAAACCATAACATCATGACACTGTACAAATAATCTGCTTTGGGAGCTGGGGATTTAGCTCAGTGGCATAATCGCCTGCCTTGCAAGCATGCAGTCATGAGTTCAATCCCTGATACCAATAAAAACAAAAAAACCCAAATAATCTCCTTTGGGACTGGAGATATAACTCAGCAGCATATATATATATATATATATATATATATATATATATATATATATATATGCACACAAGATAGCTAAGATAATTATACTACTGATTTCTTTTAGTTCATTGAAAAGAATGTGCTTATATTGTTTAATCAATTTTGCATGTCTATATCTTGTACTCTGAGCATCTACTTTGAAGATAACAATATACTATGTATTAATCATTGTTAATTTCCTAGTATATGGTTATGAAATTCTGTATCATTGTTTTTATAAGCCTGACTGATTTAGGTATTTCAAATTGGCACGAAATACCAACTATAGTCAGGTTTTTTGCCTGTAGAATGTAGAATACATAAAATAGTATGTACAGATTCCTTAATGCAAAAAAATGTGAAATTATTACACTTTATTCTTTTAAACTTTTCCACAATTAGTTCTAGATCTTTAGGAACAAAAAAAATTTTTGCAGTTAAATTTTAGGGATAGTGAGCTGACTTGCAAGCTAGAGCTCCAACTGATTTTTTGACTGTGACCATAGCTGTCAAGCTGCAGTGCTTTTTCTCATCTTGAGGTTGGTGCCCATTAAATGATAGTGTCATGTTGTCCAAGTGCCTTAGGTAATACTTGCACAGTAACTCAGTTCTTCCATCTCAAGGAAAACTGCATCTTCCCACCCATGAGAGGTAGACTGTATTTCTTTAGTCTTTTATCTCTACCTTTGACTTTTAGGATCTTTGAACTTGATGAAATTCACTGCTCTTTTTCATTTGTTTCTTATTTGATAGGCTATAATTCTTGCATTAAATGGCATTTATTTTAATTTTCAATAGTTTTAATTTCCATTCTGCCATCAATATTATTCATTGCATAGAGATGGAGAAAAGTTGGGCTTTCAGGGTTAAGTACCTGTCCAAGATCTTACAGGTGATAAGTGATAGGCTTTCAGCTGATCCCAGGTCTGAATCCAAAGCCAGTGGTATACATTGTAATACTGCTAGGTTCAAGTCACAATTTAATAGGGATGTGTAAGGGGTTGTGGTGTGCCTTTGAGTATACTTCTCCTCCAAGAATGCCCATAGCTTAATTATTATCAGCTTCCTGAAGTCTTCTCCACCAATCTCTAGCAGCTCCAAAGCCATTTTCTATTTGCAAGTTTATTTAGGTCCCTTGATTTTTGTGCCTAATCAGAACTCCTATGCATGGTTCTGTCCTCATACTTTCGACACTTGGCCCTTGTCTTAATTTGTGTATCTCTGTGGATAAAATACATTTCTGGAGGCCAGCAACCATGTTTCAGCATCACCAACATTAATACAGCACCTGGCACCTAGAAGACGGTCAGTATTTCATGATGGTTATCTTGTTTTCTTTCACAGGGCTGGGACAAAATGCAGAACCTTGTACCTGTTAGGCAAGTGTTCTACCATTGAGCTGCATCCCCAGCCTGAGTAATTAATGATTCTTTTTTTTAAACTGAATGAACTAACAATATCTTTTTAAATAAAATCTGTCTACAAAAGGTTAACACAAAGTATTTTTTGAGGTGATGAACCATTCTGCATCATGGTTGCATATACAAACAAGTCAATTTTGTTGTATAGTTTTTAAATTCCACTTTTTGAGGGTTCGAATGAGTTTTAAATTTTGTTCAAATAAAATAACCTGATGTTCCGTGTACTCAATAATTTTTACATGTGGTGAATTGGAACTCTAGGAATGGAGGAACATGAAAGTTAAATTTTTAAAAACTATTCCCCGCCAAAAAAATTATTTCCCAAAGATGTACTAAACATATATCTGTATATATATTTCTAGTGAGAAAAGTGTTTTGTCTCCTTTGTACTTCTTTATCTTTCTAATAGTCAGGTCTATGAGGCTAACTACAATAACTTTTTAAAATTATAGCTATAATTTAGAAAGCAAACATTTAATCAAGGTCATAATATTTGAATTATATATTCTCTGCCTAGTATTATATCAAACAGAAATAAAAATCTTTTTATTTTTCAGATACATACTTGAAATAAGTAATTTTGTAAAAATATTTTGAAGCTCAGTCGAACTTAATATTGGATTTGAAAGAAGGTAGGATAGCACTTTCCCAGAATAATAGAATAATTTTCCCAGCAGCAGCCTCTTACCATGTCTTACTGAAAATTGTTGAAACAGTCAAAGTACATATGATCAGTTGTTGCAATTTAAAAGTAGAATGTTGCTGCTAAGGGAAAGCACTCAGAGCACTTTGTGTAATTAGATGTCTCTTCTTGGGTGCCAGTAGCTGCTACTGCCTCCAAGGCATTCATCTACAAATCTTGTAGTTGAGTGTGCTGTCCACTGGGTGGTGACAGAGACCTGAGTAAGACCCAGGATAGAGAAGCCTGAAGGGACTGAAGAGGAAGGACCTTTATCTTTCCAGGGGAGTTGGAACAGTCATCTTTGGACCTTTTTTTTGTTTTTGTTTTTGTTTTTTTAGAGAAAAAAATGAATATAAATTTAATACTGGTGGCCTACGTATAGCTATCTGTTCTGACATTCATTATGCTTAAATCTTCAGTTCCAGTTAGTTGTTCATAGGTCAAAGAAGATGGTGAAACCAAGCAAACTCTTGAGTATAGCAGTATTTGTGAATGCATGTGCATGTGTGTCTATCGTTCCAATAGGTTGAGATAACTAAAAAGAGGTTATACCAAAATGATTAATGTAAAGGAAAAAAGCAGAGTATTAATTAGCATAGGAACTATTTCTTTTTCAGGATCTACACAGTATTTCTTTAATTCAGTAAAAGTTGAGTAATGGTCAAAAAGAAAACATCTTTATAAAGGAGTCAAGTAGACTTTTCCTCTTAATTTCCTAATTAACAAGATTAGATTGCTCAGACCAGAGTTCTCAAGTTTTGGTACTGCATTTGGCACTGAGAGGGCTTTGCCTTTTCCAGCTGTTGTGAATCTTAGTGAATCTCCACTCAGACATGACAGGAGGGCAATGCATTGCCCTTAGCTTCCCTGTGGCCACCTCCATCTTTGCCTTCACAATTCTTTCTACCCTCTGCTCTTCTCCCTTCTCTTTCTGGCCCTCTCTCATATTCAGCCTTCGTGATCTGCACTCCCTTCACCCCACCACATACAGACACACACACACACACACACACACATTTCCTTTCATTCTTCCCTCACCTCTTTCTCACTCTTCTCTCTTTGCTGTCTCTTTCCGACCTTCTCACTCCTCCAAGTGTTGCCAGACAACCCTTAGGCCCTTCTCCGAGGTTCAGGTAACATAGTTTGCACCTATGTATGATCACTGTGAAGTTACTGAAAATATTACACTCCATAGGTATTGCACCAGTTATGAGAACGACTTGTTTGTGATGCATTCCAACAGAGTTAATAGTCAACAAGTATTTCAAGAAGATGGAGTTTGATGCTGGGTGTCACAATACTGGGTGTCTTATTTGCATGCGTCAGTATTTAACAAGTTCCCTGGTCACAAGTCTCTATGGGAGGTAGGAGGAAGTTGACACTGAAACTAAGCAAACTGTACGTAGCTGTGGCACCTGTAAGGACCCTTTGCCACTGTGCAATACACCAGGCCTGACTTGTTTACTGTCCTTAACATTTGGTTTTTTAAAGCTCTTTGTATTTAGGAGGCTCTTTCTTAATCCCTGTCCATTACTAATCTTCTATCCTTACTGAAAATCTTTATTTGGAGGAAGGGGATTAAAGAGGCCAGAGCTTCTACATGGCTTTGTACATTTGAGGTGTGGGATACCTCTTGTACACAGGGGCCTAATGAGAGATTGACATTTAGGAATTAAATTTAATATACTTTTATCGGTACCAGATCCCCCCCCCCCACATACCTTGCTACATCTAATTTTTTTAAAATTTTATTTAAAGAGAAAAAGAAAGCAAAACAGAAAAAGGGGTAGAAACAATATAGAATCTCAGAAAAAAAAGCAGTAAGAAATCACTAGTTGATAAATTACATACTGTCTTCTTAGACCTAGTTGTTAAAGTTACAAAATTAAAGCATACAAAGTGGACATTCAAACAGTGAGACTGCAAAGAAGTTCAATGATCCAGTAACAACTTAGCAACATGGTTTTCAATCCTACACACTTAAACATACATGCAGCC
>PVLA01014443.1:0-30551 GCA_004027455.1 Hydrochoerus hydrochaeris | reverse complement strand
ATAGTGAGAAACCAAGAAAGGCTTGATCTTGAGGTCACCATTCATACTGGCACATAGCAGTAAAGTTAGCCTATCCGTGATAGGCCTGGCATTTTCTGCTCTTCCTGGGTAATACATGTTCTCCTAGACAATTTCTTCCAGAAAAGGCCAGTTTCATCACAGTTGAAAACTTGATGAGAACAAAAGCCATTTTTCTGTGTCATGGTTTCAAAGTGGTGCATGTAACTTTCCACAGTCTTTGTATCAGCACCGGCTGCTTCACCTGCCTAAATTACACCATGAGCCCCAGTTCTCACTTTAAAATTGTGAAACTGCCCGTTACTAGTATGAAATGTTTCACCATGTTTGCTCACTGGTAACTGTCCTTTACAAGATCTGCACTGATAGCCCTAGGTTTTTCATGAATTATAGACTCAGGCTATAACGGACCATCTGCCTTTTGTTTGTCCACACTAATAGCCTTTCAGCATCATCCAACCCTGGTGACTGTGACTTACTAATTTCAGTAACACTTTTAGGAACACTAGCTTCCTTAAACAAATCTTTTCTCCATAAGATTGTTAAGATAGTGGATTTTGACATACTGTACCTATTGGTGAAGTGGGTCATATGAACACCACTCTATATTTCCCTACAATGCCAGCATTTAGGTCATAATTCAATACTTTGGTCATAAGATAAACCCAAGTTGTTTGTATATGGGGCCAGTCATAACAACCTATGGCAATGCTTAATACATACAGTGAAAATGTGAAATTTTGAATCTTCGTTTTAGCTGAATCAAGTACTGTACTGTGTCATATAAAAACCATGATATCATTGCCAAATTAGACTAGATGGAAATGTATGCTTTTTACTTTTGAAACATTTACAGTTTTTAGTTTACTTTCTAGAGTATAATTTATTGAATATTAGACTAATCACAACATTTTAAAAGAAGTGAATTATATCAGTATTTATTTTCCCAGGTCTCTGACCAGAGTTGCTGTAAATCAACAGATGAGGAAAGAAATACAGGAAAATCAAAAGGTTTGTTGGAATTCTTTTTGAAAAAAATTTATTTAGATTTTCACATTTGAATCTTTAAAAAAATAGGTTAACTTATGATTTTTAGATTATTAAAACAGTTCACATTTTTATATTTTTGTATTGTCTACTCTGTGTAAGGTATATATAGCATATATTATATGGTTCTAGCCAAATTTTCATGATTTATCTCCTATTTGTTTCACCCTGTGCTCCAGAATTTCTGCCCTGTAGTATAATTTTCTTTGCAGGATAAAGTCAATTACTCTTTTTGATAATTGGTTTTGCCTGAATGCTTATGAGAACCTAGTCCATGCTAAGACATTGGAACATTACCAGAATAGTGTAGCAGTTAGGACACAATTGATCAATAGTTTGATATGATTCTGTTAAGTAGTCTCTTAAGTTACCTTTAGACCTCAAATGATAAATGATCTTAATTGTATTAATACTTGCAAAGTGTTTATACTAGCATTAGCGTGTCTGTCTTTCAGAGGACTTGTTCAACTTTAAATAATATACCAAACTGACAGGTCCCTAAACAGTAGAAGTTTATTTTTCTCGTGTCAAAGGAAGTCTCAAAAAGATGTCTGTGGACCTTCTGATTCTATTAGTGCACAATGTCAGGGAATTCATGAAAACACCTTAGCCTTTCTTTTATGGTTGCAGCGTGGCTCCTGCCTTTTCATCTGTATTCAGAGCTAAAAGAGGCAAGAATAATATAATAACCACATTCCACTCACTAAAGCCTTCCTAGAACACTAACAATCTTTGGCTTCCATCTCCTTAGCCAAATGTTTATCATGCGAATATCCCTAGCTGCAGCGAAGGCTAGGAAAGCTAGTGTTTATTTTTCTAGCAGTATGGTAAGCAGAGAAGTAGACTACATTTCATGATGGGTTAGCCAACCAACAGTATATGCCACACTGGGACAGAGTAAACTGTCTTCATAGCTATATTATAGTGACAACCAACTATAGTGAATATGAAGAAAATGATATACTGTTCATTAAAGCGTAGGTGTTAGGGACATTGTTTGCCTCTGCCTGAGGCATTCTTTTAAGGTACTGGCAATTGAACCTAGTGCATTTACACTGAGCTACATCTCTACATCCCAGCTTTTTTTTTTAAATTTTGAGACAGATTTCACTAAATTACCCAGGCTAATGCTCAGATTTGCAGTTCTCCTATCTCAGCTTGCAATAATTCGGAAATGTTACCATGCCTTGGCTTACCTGGAGCATTCTTTGCCTCATTGACCACTTCATAAATCACTTTCAAAACTGAGATTCATGACATTGCTCATTTTTTCAATTTTCCTAACAGCCCGCCAACCAGTCTTCAAACAGAATGAGTTATTTTCTTACAAGAGTTGCTGTCTTTGTTTTTTTTTTTGTGTGTGTGTGTGTGTGTGTGTGTGTGTGTGTGTATTTTGTTTTGTTTTTGGTACCAGGGATCAAACTCACGACCTCATACTTGCCAGGCAAGCACTTGTGGTGCTAAGCTATATCCCCAACCCTTCTATGTTTGTTTTTATAATGCCATTTGCAGTAAGAAGAAAGAGAGTGTGGGAAAGGAGGGGGAAGAAGGAATACCACAGTGTTGATGATTTTTACATAATTGAGATTATTTTTTTCTGTAATCATTTAACAGTCCAAAGTAAACATTCCTTGTCCTTAGAGCTTTCCTCGGTGTCATATTTTGGGTCCAAAGACTGGAGAACTTCTTGAAATTTAAGAAGAAATACTTTGGGAATAAGAAAGATAATTGAACAACTAAAATATCCATATGGAATCATTTCAAAGGGAGCATTTGAAAGATAAGGCATATAGTGACTAGTGATCAAAACCCATGAACTAAGCTGACATTTGAGAATCTAATAAAGTAAAACTGCATTAAGTGACCCAAGTTAAAACTTTGGTCATTGTAAGGAAACTTCAAGCAAAAAAGTATAGAAAGATTTTTCCCTTTGTACCCCAAAATGGTCTCCCCTGAGAATGTGTGTTTCAAGAAAGTTTAACTTTTATATACAATTAATTTAAAAGGTAAAACCACTGTATCAATTTAAAGATTCAACTACACAAGGAAGAAAGTAGCAAAACTAATCAGTAGATTAAAGAAACCTTTAACAGAGGAAAACTGCCATACAAGATTCAGGTATGCACTGAGAAAAACGTTGAAAGTTGCTTTAGCTGAGAAGCAACACAGGCTGATACATACAGTAACTTAGACTAACACTGGATACTGAATACAGGTGACACCCAAACAAGAGGATGTAAAAACATAGCTGAAAGAACATAGCAGAGTTATACAAAGTGGACATTTTATTTCAGAAATAAAAAGTAAAATTACAAGTGACACAAGAGTGAATTAAAATTGTGTAAAACATAGAAGACATCGTAGATATAAATAAGAAATGAAGAAAACACAAATAAGGATGCGAGAGAAAATGGTTGGTAAAAAGGCAGGTAAAGAAAATCCAGTATATCTGTACAAGAGTCCTGGAAACATAAATCAACAAAAAAAAGTTTAAAACTAGAAGACTTCTGAGAAGATGGCAGAATGGTGAGCTGCAGAGAAACAGCCCCTCCAATATTTGGAATCCAAATGCTGGAATATAGCAGGATGAGACAGAGCGTAAGAGAAATGAGTACCTGGGACCTAGCAAGGATCTGAAGTGAAAATTAGAGCCGTGAGAGCAAAGAGAGGGATCACAATGCAGAAGAGGGGGGTGGCAAGCAGTGGTTTCTCCCCTACCCCAACTTGAGGCATAAGAGTGGTAGCTTGGACTTGCAGGAGCATGGTGACTGCTGGCAAGCCCAGAAGCCTCCCAAGAGAAACACAACAGTGAAATAGAACAATAGATGCTGGGGACTGCAGTGGCTGGTGAGTTATTTGGATTTTAGACACACACACACACACACACACACACACACACACACCCCAAAAGAGAATGATTGGCCTATAGTCATTTTGCAAAGGGGCCAACAGAAGTCAACTCAGGAACAGCTGCTGCGTTTGCCCAATCTAGAGGCTCCAAGTGTCAGAGTGAGATAATGTCAAGTCAGCAGAAGGCTAAGGAGCTTCACCAGTCCCCACAGGTTGTGTAATCTTCCTTTGTCCTCCAACTTTGCTTCTTTTAAATTTCTCCTTTTAAATTTTCTCTCCTAAGGGTAAAATTGCCATATTGAGGGGATATTTATTGTACCAATTTTCTGGTACAAATCCTGTTCATATGGTTAAAGGTGCCAAATTAATGGTGATCACAGTTTGTCATTTTCTAGGGTATGTTTGATGCTACTCTTACTATTCATTGTACTGCCTTAACCAGTGTGAAATAATTGTTCTAACAAGTTGTTCCTCTTTGTATACAAAGATGACATTGCCTGAGCGTCATGAACAGTACTGTAGGCTAGTGCCAGAGAACTAGTGCCTAGGCCAAATAGCAACTTTTCATCCTCAGTAAATTGAAGAGGTAGGATTTTGCAACAGAATCAAAAGCCAACTAAACCTGGATGATCTCTCTGAGAAGTAGTCCTTTCCTAAGGGTTCTCTACACTAGCAATAAAAATACCTACCATAAACAATCTATAAACATCATTACAGGAATTGAAATTTAAAAAAAAAAAAGAAAGAAAATGAGAAGACACAGAAGCAAAATGCAGATCCAGACTTCCAGCTCACCAAAGGCAAACTCAGGAATCAATGAGGTGAACACTTCAAAGGTCAGCCACCTGGACCATCAGAAATGGCAATGACAAAAGTAAAAAACAAATTAATGAGGCTCTAAAAAAAAAATTTCTCAGATGACATGAATCTAGAGAAAATACATATTTTTTTTAAAAATGAGCTTAGAAAAATTATGAAAAGCATGAATGCCCAACAAAGGGAAGAAACAAGATCCATGAAACACATTCAATCAGACATCCAGGAAATTAAAAGTTCTATTGAAAGTATACACCACAGAATGAACCAAAGTGAGGATAGAGTATCAGATATGGAAGATGCCATTGCAGTAATCATGAAAAGAAAAATTCCTTTGAAATAGTAACGGAGCTTAAAAAATCAACAGTTGCTATACAGTACTAAGAAGAATAACATAAAAATTGATCAGAATCAATGAAAAACCAGGAGATAGTACAAAAGCCATAACCTGTTCACAGAAGTAATAGCATAAAACTTGCCAAACATAGCAAAATAATTTGACATTCTTAATTAATTAATTGAGGCATATGCAACTCCAGTTGGCCATGATCAAAAAAAAAAAAAAAAAAAAGAACAAGAGGAAGAGAGTCCCCAGCGTCTACTGTTCTATTTCACTGTTGTGTTTCTCTTGGGAGGCTTCTGGGCTTGCCAGCAGTCACCATGCTCCTGTAAGTCCAAGCTACTACTCTTATGCCTCAAGTTGGGGTAGGGAAGAAACCAGTGCTTGCTGTTGGAGAAAAGGAACAAATCACCTATAAAAGAAAGTCCACCAAAACCACAGTAGACTTCTCAACACAAATCCTCAAGGAGAGCTTGAAGTATTTCAAGCCATAAAACAATGCAACCTTTGACTCAGATTGATAGTACCTTGCAAAACTATCTTTCAAAATTAATGGAGAAATAAGATACTTCCATGACAAAGGACACCTGAAGAAATTCACAACTAACAAACCAGGACTCCAAAATGTTTTGAGGGATATTCTACAAAGAGATAACAAAAACTACAGCTCCATGACCCCCAACAGAAGGAATCCACCAGCAAGACAAGCAGTCTTGCTGGGAAAAGAATTCCATCAACAGGAAAATAATGTGAGAAAGTTAAACCAATTTGTATCAGTTGTAACCATCAGTGTAAATGTTCTCGTTCACCAATCAAAAGAAACAGACTGGCAAAATGGATCAAGAAACTAGATCCAAAAATATGCTGTATATAAGAAATACATTTAACTCAAAAAAGAAATCCACTGGCTGAAGGAAAAAGGATGGAAAACAAATTTTATGAGACAGGCACCCAGAAAAAAAAAACAGGTAGCTATTCTGTTTATAGACAAAGTGAATTTCAAGCCAAGACTGATGAAGAGAGACAGGTCTCTACATCCTTGTTGAAAGAACAAACCAAGAGGAAAAGATAACAATCATATATATGCAAAAAAAAAAAAAACAGTGCACCCAACTGTATAAAACAAATATTAAAAGACATGAAAAATCAGACAAGCACTAATACAATTGTGTTGTGGGATTTCATTACCCACTGTCACAAATAGATGAACTAGACAAAAAGAATCAATGAAGATATACCAGAATTGAATCAAACCTGTGAACAGATGGACTTAGTAGATGTCTACAGAACATTCCACCCCACATAAGAATACACATTCTCAGCAGCACGAGATATTCTCCAAAATAGACCACACACTAGCTCATAGAACTTGCTTAAGTAAATGCAAAAGAATTGAAATTATCCCATGCATATTATCAGATTATAGTGCAATGAAATTGGAAATCAGTGACCAAAGAAACCACAAAAACTAAACAGATGGAAAATAGCACCCTTTGGAGCAAGCAGTAGGTCACAGATGAAGAAATTGAAACAGTATCTACAATTAAATGATAATGCTGACAAAAACATCCTAAAAGTTACAGAATGCAATAAAAGCAGTCCTAAGAGGGTAATTTATGGTGATGAATTCTCATATCAGGAAAACAAGCTCAAATAACCTCAAGCTTGTAGAAAAAGAGCAAGTCAAGTCAAAAGCTCCTATGAGGGATAAAATTATAAAGACCAGAGCAGAAACTAATGCAGTTGAGAACAAATAATACAGAGAATCAATGAGTCAAAGAGTTACTTCTTTGAAAGATTAAATAAAATTGACCAATCCTTAGCCAGCCACATATGTATATATACACATATATATGGACAGACAAAACTCAAATCCATGCATTGGAGAATTGGAAGTGTAAAATCACAAGAAATCCTGCAGAAATCTAGAAGATTGTTAATACTTACCTCAAGAAACCTGTACTCTAATAAGATGAAAAACACAGAAAAGGAAAGATTCATAATGTATATAGGAATTACAAAAACTGAAGCAAGAAGTTACAAAGTTTCTAAATAACCCAATATCATAAGTCAATGAAATTGAAGCTGTAATGAAAAATCTACAAATAAAGAAGAGCCTAGATCCTGACAGATTCACTGTTAAATTCTATAAGAACTTTAGAGAAGATCTAATGCCACTATTCCTCAAACTCTTTTTTGAAATTAAAAGGAGAGCAATACTCCCAAACTCATTCCTGGAAGCAAGCATTACCCCGATGCCAAAATCACATTAGGATCCAGCTAAAAAAGAGAGCTACAGGTCCTAATGAACATAGAAGTAGAAATCCTCAATAAGATACTGGCAAACAGAATGCAGCAAATCATTAAGAAGATTAAACATCATGACCAAGTAAGATTTATCCCAGACATGTATGGAAGGTTCAACATATACAAACCAATAAATGTAATACATGATAGTAACAGAGCTACAGTAAAAAACAAGTGAACATGTCTATAGGTGCAGAAAAAGGGATTTATAATAGCATCCCAAAAAATAAAATACCTAGGAATCAGTCTAACAAAGGAAGTAAAAGATTTACATATAAAACTATAGTACTCTGAAAAGGAGAACAAAGAGAGTATCAGAAAATGGAAAGATATCCCTTGCTCTTGGGTAGGAAGAACCAGTATAGTCAAAATGGCCATACTTCCAAAATTGTTACAAAGATTTAATGAAATCTCAATCAAAATACCATTAGCATACCTCACAGAATTAGAGAAAACAGTACTAACATTCATTTGGAACCAGAAGAGACCTAGAATAGCAAAACCAATCCTGAGCAATAAAGGCAAGGCAGGGAACATCACAGTACTGACTAAATTATACTATAAAGCTCTTGTGATACAAACAGCAGGATACTTGCAAAGAAACAGACCTGAGGATCAGTGGAACAGATCAGAAAATGCAGATACAACTCCAAACACAGCCTCATTTTCTTTGACAAAGAAACCAAACACCTTCACTGGAAGAAAGATAGCCTCTTCAATAACTTCCTGGAAAAACTGGCTTTCCACATACCAAAGACTAAAATTAGACCCGTGTTTCACCATGCACTAAGCTAAAGTCACAATGGATCAAAATCTAAATATTAAAAACACTAAAGCTGCTGAAAGAAAGGATTGGTAGTACTCTTGAAGACAATAGGCATAGGCAAAGATTTTATGAACAGAACACCAATCTTACAGGAAATCTCAGAAAAAATTAACAGCTGGGATATCTTATTAAAAAGCTTTTACACAACAAAAGAAGTCACCAATAGTGAAGAGACAACCCAGAGAGAAAAAAAATTTGCTAGATGTCCCTCAGACAAAGGGCTAATATCTAAAATATATAAAGAACTCCAAAAAATCAGACTCTCTCCCCAACATTTAAAGATCCAACCCATAAAAAGGCATCTGAAATGAATAGACATTTCACAGATGAATAGTAAAAACAGCAAATAAATATATAAGAAAATGTTCAACATCACTAGTCATTCAAGAGATGCAAATAAAACAATTCCGAGATTTGCATCTCCAGAAAGAATAGCTGTTATCAAGAAATCAACCTATAACAAATGCTAGTGAGCTGTGGGAGAAAGTTTGAAAAACAAAACATTATAAAAGTTAAGTAGGTGAAGTATAATACAGTGGAAGTTGGTGGCATTAGCATGAGAATTACCTTGTACATCATTTTTTCTATAGTTTTGACTTGGATTCAAAGATTATTCAAAAAATACTATTGAGTGTGCTTAGTTAGGAGGGAAGGAAGGTTTTGTTCTTTTTAGGCAATAACTGCTTTTAAGTACAGCAGATATCCCTTAGGGGTTTGTAATTGTTACTTTGCTTTGAATACCCATATTCTACTTTGATGATTTTCAATTCAGGGTAAATTCAGTGTGTCTTTTATTGTTGCTGTATGACTTACTACATTTTACTCCATGACATTCTTTATTTGTTTGAAAAAAATGAAAGAAAAGTGGTAATTATGGCCAGATACTCGGTAATTTTTTTTTTTGCTTTGACAATGTGAAATAGTTTCAGTTTCCTAAATTATATAATAACCAAATACAGATATTTAAATACAAAAGTCAAATAAAGCATTATACTTGACCCAAATAAAAGTTCTCTCTTATTACTCCTACTTTATGTGAAAATTTTACATATCCATTATAACTCCCTAGATTAAAAATCTCCAAAATTACCTCCAAAAATAAAAATGTTCCTGTATTAAGCTTTATATGTAAATTTACTTCAATTTTAAACTTGAGAATGCATCTAGTTGCACCTAAAAGAACTCAAAATATGAGAGATCCGACCATGAAGGGACTCAGGGTGCAGCACACAAAGGCAGTCTGCCCACCCTCCCAGTGGGAACCCCTGGCCTGACCTGGGAGGAGAACTAGCAGCCCCAGAGCTCCGACCATGGAGGGACTCAAGGTGCAGCACAAAAAGGCAATTTGCCCACCCTCTTGGTAAGTACCCCTGGCATGAGACAGGAGAAGAATCACTCAGCAGCTCCCACAAGCCTACTGGCGAGTGGGCTAAGAATCAACCCACCATCCCACCACCACCACTACCCCCGTTAGCAAGTGAGCCAGAGATCTAGACATCTCTTGAGAGGTTGACCATATGCAATGTAGTAAATAGGGGGGATTTCCTTCTATCATCTCTTTGGAGGCAATATTGTTATCACAGTTTTGCTTTGTTCTGATTAATGATATTGCTCTAGTCAATGTTCTGTTTTGATAAGTTCTAGAATGTCCTGTATTTCCTTTGATTTGGCTATACCTTATTGAAAGAACAACTGTTGTGAAGATAATGGGATATACTATGGTACCTATTACTGTTTTGCCAGTAACCTGTTGAGGGTTTCTGTACCAGTTTCACTGCATTCTCTCAGTTGGCTTTGTTCCATCTTGTTCTGTTGTGTTTTGCTACCTTCAAAATAATAAAAAATTAAGATTAATAAAAAGTAAAAAGTAAACAACAAAACAGATCAGTAAGGTACTGAGCAAGCTGAAACGCAATATAACTAAACAGATAATGGACTTGAAAAGCAAAAGGAGGAAAAGAAAGCACTCTGAAGGAGATAACTGCATGTATAAGTGTGTAGGATTGATGACCATGTTGCTGGGTTTTTGTTGGATCGTTAAACGGAACTGTTCACTGTCTCACTGTTTGAATGTCCACCTTGTATGCTTTAATTTTGTAACTTGAACAACTATATCTAGAAGACAATATATAATTTATCAACTAAAAAAAAACCCTCAAAACATGTTCATAAACCAATTTACTATTATAAAGCCCAAGTAATCTTTTGAGATCTGTGTAGTTGGATTTTTTTTTTTTTAGCTTCAAGTGATAGCTCGGCTTCATAGATTGTTAAAGAGATATATTGGAATAAAATAGTCATTTTTCAAAAACGTGTTTATATTTCTCTATGAAGATTTCTATTTGTTTCTGCTCAAAGCTCAGGAGTGCTACTAGTTCAATTCCATTTAAATTTAAAAAGTCTGAAGTTTATATTTTTTGTACCATAAACATAGCCAAGCCTCAAACCCATGGAAAGATAAGCCAGAAGGTATGAATTCATATGGAAGACCTACTCTTCCACCAAAAGCTAAGACTGAGAAAAACAAGTTTCTATGTATTTTCTGCAAGGTATGTGTTCTAGTTCACTTTTTCCCTATGAATGTGACACTTGTTTGTGTGTGCACAGAGATATTTTCAATCCTCCTCCCCTCCTTTGTGGGTCCAAGGCTTTATCTTCTACCCCTAAGACTGGCCCTTCAAATTCCAACCTCAAGGTCACCTAGAGAGTTGTAGATTTTCACAGGGCAGAGCGTTTAATGTTGGTATATTTAGATTCATATTCCCTTGCTTTAGATTCATACTCCCTTATGGTAAGCAGAGCCATGTTGGAGGTTATTAACATTTTAAATAAGAAAAGTTTAGACTCTTTAATTTGTCATATTATTGGAAATTGAATTCTTACCCCTTAAGAAAGTCCCCCTTAAGTCTTACATTCAGGCCAGTTAGCCACATTTAACGCTAGCTCACTTGGGCCAAAGCATTTAGGAGAGCAATCTTCAATAGACATATCTCTTCTCACTGATAGTATTTTGGCAGTCAGGTTCACTGAGTTCATTCTGTTACTTGTTTTTTGAGCATCAACTTATTCAGGATACTGTGTCTGGCATGAACACTCTTAGGGAATTCAGTTTAGTATGGCTCTGCATGCTTTTCTACTCACAGTTGAGATACACAAAAGTGAGTGCAGTACTGGAAAGAGCTTGCAGAGGAAGGTTCAGTGCATGTCTGGGGAAAACAGTGGATATGACTTCATTAGGCATCCGTGGATTTTGAAGTTGGAATACAGAATTCTTAGAGTAAAAAAAGTATTTGATAGGCACAGCAGTAGCTAAGAACAATCAAAATTCGCCAGTATTCTATATAAAACAGTAGACATACTTGCTTGTCTTATTACCAGTTTAGTTGGTCTCCGTTTTCTGTATATAGCTCACTTGTTGTGTTGAGTGGTAATCAGACAGAACTACTCACCTTTATCATATTTTCTCTGGAGTTCTTAGTTCTTCCTTGACTTTTTGAGAGTATTTGTACAAATCACCACTGGCCACTTACCACATGATGTTACTGAGATACCCTGGTTTAAAGTTATTTTTCTTTCTAAACTGATTTGCCCACCCAATAATAAAGTCTTTTATTTGTATGCCTCTTTGTGTGAGTAGGTGCATATGTGTGTGTGTGTGTGTGTGTGTGTGTGTGTGTGTATATATATATATATATATATATATATATATAAAATCACATTTGAACTACAGATAACCTGTGAGATAAATGTATTTGACAGACAAGTAAGCTGAGGATTATGAAAACTAATTGAATTTGCCCAGATTTTACAGATAGTAAGTAGAACACCAAAATTTACACCAGGTTTGATGTTCACACCATGATTTTATTACTGTGCTGCAGCTTTAATGTCTCAAATTGTTTTTAGTTCATAGCAGGCACTCAAAATATTTACTGAATGAAAAAGTAAAATTTTAAATGCTACTTAATAGAAATTTATGAATTTAGAGTGATTGTCAAATGTTTATGCATATACCAAAGGTTTTTTTTTTTTGGATTATCATTGCCTCAGGGAACAAGAATGTGCCACATATCAAATTATGCATGAGAACATTCACATAATATAAAATGTTGGTAAATACTTATGGTAGCAGAACTTTAATATCATGTATTAAGGAATCAATATTCTAGTGTTGAATTCTGCCTCTAACCTGCCATACGATTCTCATCATTTACAGTGAGGTGGGCATACTACTGTCTGTAAGTCAAATCTGGCCTACTGTCTTGTTTTTTGTAAATAAAAGTTTTATTGAAGTTTAATCATGCCTGTTGGTTTACATATTGTCTGAAGCTGCTTTTGTGGTACAAAGGCAAAGTTGAATAGTTGCAAAAGAAATTGAATAGCCTGAAAAGCCTAAAATTTGTACTGTCTATCCCTTTTTGGAAATGTTTTGGTGATCCCTAATACAGATTACTATTGTTATTTCACTTGACTAACTCTTTTATTTTTCCTCTATTCAAGGATCTCAAAGATAGATTTCAGATTCAGCCAGGAGAGGCTTATCTACTTATAAATGGCCTTCAGATTAATATGGACACTTACGATCCTTTTAGGTAAGCATATTAAATTATGGGTATAAATTAATCACGAGAAAGGAGTGTACAATGGCAGAATGGAGACATCGAGCAGTCACCTGCTCTTCCACCAACTAAAACCATAGCAACAGGTATATTGCAGTATGTTGAGGTGGTGGCCATGGGAGAACACTGGCTTTCAGGAGGAGAAAGGTAGAAACCTGGCAAATAAAATCCAGAGACCTGGGACAGCAGTGTAGAACAAACAACAGAACACTACATGTAGCTCATTTCCATGGTGAGTGCAGGAGAAGTGTCCCCTCTGCAGAGTAAAGGTTAAAGGAGATTCTTAGCAAAAGAATGGTTAACACATAGACCAGCCCCTTATAGAGCTACAGTCTAGGTAAGAGGCCTGGCGTCTACACAGCAACTTGGCTTTTGAGGAAGTATTCACTGTACTCCCAATGAACTCCCAAGCACTTTAGCCAGGAGCCATCTTGAAAAAGGATCTCTTGTCAGAGTTTGGATGGCTCCTGGGATCAGAATCCCTTGCACATTCCCGTCTCTGGAACCTTGCAGTCATTGTACTGCACTATGTCAGCAATAGAAGCGTTACAAGGGCACTTGACTCAGTGCCTGACGCAAGCTTGCTGAGCTTGCTGTATTGGAGAATGGGGTGAGTCGTGAGCTGCAACTCACAGGGGAGCAGAGGATACTGTGTATAGAACCAGGAGATCAGGAAGTCTGATCTCTAAGCCCAGGGTGGGAGTAGAGTGGGGGTGTATATGGTCCAGTCATGTGTGATTTCAGAACTGAGGACCTGAGTCAAAGTAGACCATGTTGTTCCTACTGCCCCACTCCCTGCACAGAATTTTACGATTCTGCTACTCCCTACATTCACAGAAGAATCTTGGAATGGTCCCAAGTGAGCCAGTACAGTGCCAACTTTTGACTATCCCCAAGATGTCTGATCTAAGAAGTTTGAGAGAAAAACAGCTTGGTGCTGCCTGCATTCCACTATGGCTCATTCTGTTGAGAATGTCAGCTAAAAGAAGTTTCAACCAGCATAGATTGCCACCCACTCCCACTCCATACCTAGTGGGTAGTACAACTGGGATAATTGAAGGGAGAAAAACTCTTGGCCAGTGCCTGACCAGAAGCACACCCTGAGATCTAGAGAGAAACTTTCTTAGCATAGTCCACAGATTGCCCTTGCTCATTCTCTGAGCATCTCAGCTGAGAATAGTTTTCCTTTCTTTTTTGTTTGTTTTTGTTTTGATGTGTTTGCTTTTGTCTGTGTGTGTGTGGCCATGTGACTGTAATGCATGGGATTGAGCTTGGTGTCATATGTATGTTGAATGGTTGCTGTGCCTATGAGCTACACCTGTTGCACTGCTGAATGGAAATTTGTCCAGGTTCAACCACAGGTAACTCTCACTTGAGTACTGGTGGGCACTGCAACTGAAAAATCAGTAGAAGGAAAGCCTCCGGCCAATAAATCATCCCAGGTGGTCCAGATGGAGGAGGAAGGAATATGAATTCCAGCTCCTGGGCAAATATTCCCAGAGGAATACCACAACTTTTGTTGATAGCACATTTATGTGAGTCCTCTGCATTCATTACACCACATCTTGTCATAGCACATGTATTGCTGGCAAGAGTGCCACAGAAGGGAGCTATGATTCTACACTCTCCTGTCCAGGTGAGTACCTGGATCTGTACCAGTGTCTAGTCCAAGAAATAGTGCTTCAGGCCCTTCACCTTACTTGAGCACCCATAGAAACTCTTGTAAGTGACAGAGCCAATGTCAACAATACCTGTGGAAACCTCTTGCCACCTGATTGAGGCCACCACTTCCATTGTATGTATAATCATGAGGATGATTACTGTATATTCTACCATCTAATACCATATGTGGCCTGTGTCTCCACTCTTGCATGATCTACAGAGATTGTGCATTTAATGCTGATATCATTTGTGCCCATACTCAGTAATCAGAGCTAAAGAATTCAGAGAAATTATACTACAGTGTCCACATAAAATCAGTAAAACTTCCCAACAAACTGATAACCCAAGAAGGAAAGAGAAATCTACTTAGTAGAAAATCCATCCTTAAATAGTAAAAGACTATCCCAACAACTGCAAGAACATTAATATAGAAGCACAAAGTAGTGCAACATGATAACTCCTAAAAGTTCATAACTTTTTAGTAACTGATTCCCCAAATATGAAATAGATGCAATGCTGGACAAAGTACTCAAGAATGACTTTTTTTTAAAGCTCAGTGAATTCTAAGAAGTAACAAATAAACAGATGAATGAAGATAATGCAGGATATCATTGAATAGTTTAATAGAGGTTTTGAAACAGATCAGAAATCATGGAAAGTAAAAGCTCAGTAACTGGTAAAAATTTCATTTGAAGGCTTCCACAACCAAGAGGAAGAATGAATAAGGCTGAAGACAGGTCTTTTGGATATTATGTTCACACAGACAAATATTAAGAGAAATCATCAGACATCTGCTTTATTGACATATCCAAAGGCCCACAGTAAAGGTTAAGACATAGAAAACCTGTCAAGTGAAATAACAGCAAAAACTTTTATGAGTTTCAGAAAGGCGCAACATCTGGGTATAGGGAAACGTTATAACCCTAAATAGAGATGACCAGAAAAAAACCCTACCACAATACAGTCCAACTTTCAAAAAGCAGGACCAAGAATTTTTAAATGTTTAAGAGAAGTACCAAGCCACATTTAAAGGCAGGGAGACCAACACCAGATTTCTCAGCAGAAATATTAAAGTCAAGTTATGGAACAATGTTTTTGAATTCCGAAAGAAAATAGTAATGTTTGTAAGTCAGATTCATTCATCTGACAAAGTGAGTCTTACACTCTTGACACACTTTTGACACAAATATACATACCATTGGTATGAACCATAAAATACAAAAATAACGTAAATTCTTTTGCAAAAATGGTGGTATAGTACAACTATACATTATTTTTACTTTTACAGTTACCTTAAATGGTGGTACAGTACAACTGTAAATGTTTTACTTTTATAGTTAGAGTGTTTGTATATTATTGCACCATACAGTAAATACACAGCAGCACAGACACATGACCTACTTCTGTAATTTGTTTGCATCTGCAAATGTTGGTAATCCAAGATCTGTTCATATCCATATAAGTTCACAATTAGAATATTTGTAAATTGGGAACTTAGTGTACCACCAGCTATTATTGTTCTACCCAGTGATGCTGTTCTTCCAAGCAGGAGAAATGAACATATTCCAGTAAACATAAACTAAGGAAATTCATCACCATTAGGCCAGCCCTACAAAAGATATTTAAGGGAAGCCTACATCTAGAAGTGAAAGAAAGATAATTACCATGATGAGAGCATGTGAAAGAAGAAATCCCATTGGGAGAGTGAATATGTAAATGAGAAATGGGAAGGAATCAAACAGTGTCAATACTGTAAACCATAGAGCCACAAAGATTGAGAGGAATAATTGAGCAAAGAATATTCAAGACCAGAAAAAAAATCAATAAAATGACAGGAATAAGTCAAAGCTTTCCATAATAAAAGTAAATTATCCTAATTCTCCAATTAAAAGATACAGACTGGCTAAATGGATTTTAAACATGAGCCAACAATATTCTGCTCACAAGAAACTCATCCATAGCTATACCCACAGACTCAAAGTGAAAAGATAGGAAATTATATCCCAAATACATGGAATCCAAAGCATGCAGGAGCAACTATACTTTTATCTGACAAAGACAAATGAGTAACAAGAAACAAAGTCATTATATAATGTTCAAAAGATCAATCCATGAAGAAAATATTATAAGTTAATTTGCCCAGACTGCTGGGATATCTAGCTTTAAAACACTTCTAGACTCTAAAGGAAAAGGTAAGCTGTAGTATAAACCCTGTTCTCACCAATTGATAGAGCATCCAGACAAAAAAATCAAGCATCAGTGTTATATACAGATCAGATGAAGTTAACAAACATTTAAGGATTTATTTCAACAGCTCCAAAATACAGAAATAAAACTGAGCAAATTTATAGCAGTTGGCTTCCTATGTATAAAAAAAAATAGATCTCAGATAATCTAATGATACATTTTAAGGTCTCATAAAAACCAACAGACTAAACCCTAAATTAGTAGAAGGAAAGACTAAAGGTCAGAGTAGAAATTATAATAGAGACTAAAAGAACAGTACAAGGGATCAGTAAAACAGAGTTGGTGCTTTGAAAAGATAAAATTCGCAAACATTTAGCTATACTAACCAGGGTGGGGGATGGTATGGAACATAACAGATTGAAATTGCCCAGACTTTGGTCAGTGAGGTTATTTTCTGTTGATGTGTTTGTTATGGTTTATGTCAAATTACCACCACCATCCCCCTCAGTCTTAGGCAATCATGGATGTGACTGAATCTAGAGTTCATAATTGGTTCACTATCTGGCACTGTGATTGTTGGCATGAGAGCTACACCCACCCAGGGGTGGAGATAGCATGCAATGTAAGGGTAAGAAGGAGTGTTTTTCTCTTTTGCTGTTCTTGCTTTCTGTTTGCGGCTGCCATGAACTACTGCCTCTCAGCCATGTCATTTTACCTTAGAGCCAACTGAGTATGGACTGAAACCTGTAAGAAACAAGCCTTCTCTTCCTTAACTTTGTGCATCAGGTATTTCGTCTCAACAGTGAGAGAGAAAAGTAACCAAGAGTATTTGAACAATAATACATTTAAAAGTATTGTTAGTGCTTAGATCCAAAAGTGCTTAGGTCTAGAGGTGTTTCAGGTTTCCAATTTTGGGGATAGGGGAATATTTTCATATACAGAGTGAGATATCTTATGGATAAGATCCAAGTCTAAACTTGAAATTAATTTACATTTCATGTACACCTTATGCATGTAGCATGAAAGTAATTTTATACTGTATTTTTAGCATACCTAAGTTTTTACTGCAGCCCATTACATAAGGTCAGATGTGAAATTTTCCATTTGTGTTATCATGTCAGCACTCACAATATTTTATTTTGAAACATTTCAGATTTTGGACTTTTTAATAAGGGATGCTCAACCTGTATTTATAATAAGAAATTTTAAATTTCATTCTAAACAGATAATGAACTTTCATGCTTTATTGGAGCTTCCTGTGTACTCAAATTTTATGTTTTGTGTCTGTTTAATCTTATTTTTGTAGGTGTTTTTTCAAGAGTTGTTTAAAATGTTTTTACCCTCATTTTTGGCTTAAGACTGATCATATCATCACTGCTTTGTTAAAGAATACATTATTCATTGTATTTTAAGTAATAGGTTATTACCCTAAAAAAGTATGTAAGTTTAACCCAGATAATGAATTGGAATGATTTGTCTCATTAGTTTAATAATACTTTTCTGCTGCTAATAAAAATATCAGTGGGACTTGTACCACCTAGAGAAGTCTACTAAACTTTTTAAGACTAATTTAAGTCAAAATAAGTTTTATTTCTTTTTTCAACATGAAGTATTTTGGATATGCTAAAATTAGAAGGAAAAATTATGAATGGCCTTCACAATCTTGGGATTCACCAGGAAGATATCAGCAAATTTTTGAAATTAAACTCACATGATGAGAAATACATACTAGATATTCGACATTCTTCTATTGTGGTAAGTTCTCATTATTTCTCATTCTAAAACCTTTAGAAAACTACTCAGTGAAAAAAACTACAGATTCATTTCTCCTACTTAAAGCTTCTTGGAATAATATCAACTCATTCTCACTCAGTAAGCTTTCTAGCTTCAAAGTTAAAAACTAAACCAGAACAAAAACAGAGTAATCACTTGAAGAACAGGAACAATAAAACACTAAATGTTGGTCTCTGAGCAATATACAGTAAGAATACCACCTCATGTGAGTAAAATCTTGCCTAGATAACTTATGTCAGCCTCCTAACATTCTGGTCTGTGTCACAGCCTGGATGACTTCTTTTGAAATTTGATCACATCTTCCTCCCTTGTTTAAGCACTAAAGTGATCTTTAGTATGATCTGTGGCCTGTAAACTGCCTATTCCTACTTTTCAGTTCTTAAGACTTAGATACTCTTTGCACTGACCTCCCTTTCTCATTTTGGAAAACTTTTTCTTTTTTCTTTTTTCTTTAAAGAGAAACAAAAGCATGTAAAGGGTAGAGATAATACAGAATTTCAAAAAAAGATAATAAGAAATCACTGGTTGATAAATTACATATTGTCCTCTTAGAAATAGTTTTTCAATTTACAAAATTAAAGCATACAAAGTAGATATTCAAACAAGTAAGAGTGTAAACAGCTACGCTTGCATGAGTCTCTGCATGTATTTCTATCCTTTCTGTATTAGAGGGAAAAACAAAACATAGCAAGATAAAACAAAACAAATTCCTATAAAAACATGAAACCAAAAAGTCATATAAAACCACAGTACAAGGTGATCTACAATGATTACTATGTTGTTTCTTATTATGTTCAATAGAATTGTCTATATCAGGCATAATTGAATATAGCAGTATAATTGAATATGGCAGTAAATAACAATATTAGTAAAAATAAAACATTGTAGACAGTATCAGACTTCAAAGGCAGGTAATAATCAAACCAGAGTGGATATTCTAGTGAATCTTGTCATCTTCAGTGCAGTTGCCTATACTCTCAGACTTGATACTATCAATCAATCATAACAGCTTTGAATAAAATCTATCAATACAAAACACAGATATAACAAACCAGATTCCATTACGATCAGTCATGGTAAAAACAGTGCAGGTTTTATAGAGCTTTAGATTAAGTTAATAGGAAATTAAGGATGATCACCGTACTATATTCTGTTATTTTTGGGATTACTGTCTGTGCCCTCAAATCTAGTACAGGTGGAATGACTGGAACAGAATATAACACATCTCAGCAGAGTAGTGTAAGTAATGTGGGTTTTAAATCCTGGTGCACTATTAACAATATAGTGTATCAGGGCCATCTGTGTTAGAGATCCTAGCCATCCTTCTCTGCCTCATTTCTGCTGTGCTATTTTTCTGCCTTTGTCTACTTTTCTCCTTCATTCTACTGCCTGCCGCACTCATTGAGGCCTTTCTGCCAATGTTCCTAAAATCCTGTTATTTTTTTTCTCTCTCTAGAATGTCCTTCAGTATTCTCTGTAGGGTTGGATTGGTGGTCACAAACTCCCCCAGTTCCTCTTTGTCATGGAAGCATCTTGTTTCTCCATTAATTTCTAGTGACAGTTTTGCAGGGTACAGCAATCTGGGCTGGAGGTTATTTTCTTTTAGGGCTTGAAATATTTCGCTCCAAGCTCTTCTTGATCTGATGGTCTGTGTCGAGAAGTCAGCCATGATCCTGATGGGCTTACCTTTATAGGTAATCTGTTTCCTTTCTCTGGTGGCTTTTAATATTCTGTTTTTATGTTGAATTTCTGGTATCTTGATTATTATATGTCTGGGTGTAGGTCTGTTTTGGTTGTAGGTGGCTGGAGTTCTGTATGCCTTGTATAACCGAATGTCATTTTCCCATGCTTGGAAAGTTTTCCTTAATTTCTTTATTATTTCCATGAATAGCCTTTGTAATTTGCCTGTTTGTATTCCTGCTTCTTCATTCACATTTTTTATTCTTAAATTGTAGATTCTCTTGTCATCTTCTAGGCTTTGTATTGTTACTGCCTGTTTCCTTGTTATTTTTAAGAGATCTTTCCTTTCATGATCACACTTTGCAAACTTGTCTTCAAGTTTTGATGGTCTATCCTTAGTTTCTTTTAAGGAGTTTTGCCAGCTTTCAATGGAGTTTTTAATTTCCCTTTGAATCTGCTTCATGTATTCTATATTTTCTTTATATTCTTTATCAAATGTTTCTCTCCTTTTTTTGTGTTCCTCCCTTCTTCCATCTGTATCTTCCTGAGAGATGCTTCCTGAGAGCATTTCTTTTATTACTCTACTCATATCTTGCTTTACTTGATTTAATATTTCAGTTTGGAGCTTGTCTACAAGGTCCCGAAGATATCTCTTAATGTCCATTGAAGCCATGTCTGATGTTGCGTGCTTGCTGCCTTCAGTCTCCCTTGTTTTTCCTTCTCCTGGATTAGTGCTCTCAGGGTTCTGGGCTGGGGGCCTCCTCTTGCCTCTCTTTCCTGTCATGGTCCCAGCCTCCTCCACAAAGATTTACAGTGGAGGCCACAGCCCCCTTCCATGTTGGCCACAGTTCCTCAAAAGCACGCTGGCAAGGGACCTCCACCCGCTCCTGCCTGCTCTTGTCACTAAGATGTAAGCAGGGGCTTCATATGCCTGCCCCTCCCCACCGGGCCAGCCAAACTTCAGGGGCCTTCACCAGGTTAGTGCGTGCTAGGCACAGGGAATCGATTTGGGACGGCTCATTGTGTCCTGGCCAGGGGCACAACCCAGTCCAAGTAAATCCCATGAATTTGCTCTGGGAAGGGAGCAACCAACTGAAGTCACTGTCACTCCCAGTTCAGGCTCCTCCTGCCCGATTCCAACATGTCACCCATTTGGTCATGCCCTTCCCATGGGGGAGGTCTCATTCCCAGCACTGACTGTGAATTAATGAAGGTCCCTTCACTGGCTCCACTCTCTGTTGGGCTCACCAACCCCTGACTTCAGTGTGGCTGTGGCTCCTGTGAGTGGCGGCAGGAACAAGTTTGGGCAGCTCTGCTTGCTGTCACGGGTTCAAGCTAGTGCAAATTCAGGCCAGCACAAACTTGGCAGGTTGCAGAGAAAACACTGTGTGCCTGTATTTTTTAGCTGTTCCAATTGTAGTCCCAACATGTTTGATGAGCTTTTTTACATTTTAATTTCTTCCTGTGTCAAGAGGATCCATCTCCCTCTGTCTGGATCTCTCCAGGATGTTTTATTCTGGCGTATGAGTTGTTTCTCCCAGGAGGCTTTATATTTTGTTGCTCACTGATCGGCCATCTTTAGCTCCTCCAAAACTCTTTTTCTTTTCTCTTACCTGTTGCTTCCTACTTTTTTCAGAATCCAGCATGAACAGTCCTACCTTGAACAGGTGTTCTTTAATAAGATTTCATGCATGATTTTTTTTTACAAACCACCCTCATGTTCAGTGAAAGATTTTACAAGGCCCAGAAGTTTTTATACTCATAGATATGGTTTATTAGAACAAAAGGAATATTCAGAATAAAATTGGCAAGTGTAAAGTCTAGAGGAAATCAGGACAAGCTTTCCAGAATTCTCTCCTAATAAAATTCCATACAACATGCTTAATTCATTGCATATCAATATTTTTTCCTAGGATGCTTACTTGAGTTGCTAAAGTGGGTGTGCAAGCATACCTGCCCTCCCTGCAGGTATGCAGTTTTCCTAAGCCACTGAAGTTTAGACTGTCAGAGCAAAAGCAAATTCTCATTATCCCACTTGTAACATCTAGACAACCTGCTGACACGTACGCAGCGTGGCTCAAAGTCCCAAGCGTATAAAGCACTCTTAGCATTCAGAACATTCTAAGAACTCAATTTCCAGAAGCCAGTGAAGAGAAAGGAAAACAGGTGCATCTTGGGAGCATGCAAACTGTATAAACCCCAGGCCTGCTGAGTTAACCTTTTCATACATGTATGCACATTTGTCCATGTATTATGTTTTTATTCATACACATACTGATGTGTAAATATAAAGATGTATTATCTGACATACTTATCACAGTTACAATTTTACATTTACCCTGTGATTTTTAGTTTTAATTGACACATTTATAGGATACAGTGTATTAATTGGATACATGTATACAGTATATAATGATCAAATCATGTAATTAATATTCCACTCTTAAATCATTTCTTTGGAAACTTTGAACACCTCTCATTTAGATCTTTATAAAATACATAATAAATTATCAACTGTAATTCCCCTAATATGCTATAGAACATTTGAATTTGTTTCTCATAAATGTATTTTGGTACCTCTTGTCCAGCCTTTATCATCCATTCATTTACCCTTTCTGGCCTCTTGTGTCCACTATTCTACTCTGTAATTTTACAGCACTAGCTTTTTTAACTTTTGCATATGAGTGATAACATGCAGTATTTGTCTTTCCGTGCTTGACATTTCCCTTAATATGGATGTCCCCTGGTCCTCATCCATATACCTGAAGGGTTATGACCCATACAACTAATAGAATCACTGCCAGTTCTTCATGCAATTTTGTGAGACCACTCTTCAGTTATTGTTGCTGCTTTTATACATTTGAAGATCAAAAAAATGGGCAATTCTATCTCTCTGGGCCTAGTCAGTGACTTTTTCAGTATTGTTTCACTAATTCTCCAAAGTAATTAGAGATATTACTCTATGTACTCTTACTTTGTTGGTTTGTCTATTATTTTTCTGTGTACTTTAGTAGTTGTAGTTGCTATTGACTTGTCATCCAATTTGATAGGAGTGATGCTGGATATTGAACTGAGGGATTTGTGTATACTACACACTCTACATACTTGAGCTATGCCCTCAGCCCTACCAATATTTTTAAATTCTAAACAATATGGTGCTTCTTTTAATAAATTTTAATTTTGTTAAAATTTTCCATCTCTTCCATCTATTTGTGTTCTTTTTAAAAAATTAAAAACATTAATCAAGCCAGGCATGGTGGTGTACATCTGTAGTCCTAGGTATTTGGGAGGCAAAAGCATAAAATCATTTGTGCCCAAGAGTGTGAAATAAGTCAGGCAGCACAAGGATACCTTACCTCAAAAATGAAACAGTGAACAGAGAGATATGTATCAGGTGTGTACTTAATATAACAATGTATGTATTACTAATAGTTACTCTAATGTCCCTGTTTAAGTCATCATTGAGATGTGTCTCATCTTTGAGTGTCTCTCTCTCTCTCCCTCATTGTCTCCATCTCCATCTCTATTTTTCTTTTTTCCTGGATTTTCATGTTGGTACTTTTCTTTCTTTTATTTTTGCATACTAGTTTTTTTATAAGTTGGAAATTTAAAAAAAAAGTGTAAAAGAGTGCTAAGAGTTGTTCCAGCAGCCTGAATATCAGGTGCTCTCTTCTTTCTGTTAATGCTCATTATACTTTGTATATGGACCTGTATTTTGTGTCATACTCCTAGGATCTTGCCCCAGTTGAGTGTCAAATGAAAATGTACACTGTTTAGGACTTGAACTATGTTTTGAACTCAGCCTCTGCCTTCTCAGGACCATGTTATGGCTGCTGCTTCAACATCTCATTTTTTCTTCTGGCTTTTTTGAAGCCATTTATTGTGTCTAAGGTCAGCAAACAACCTCAGAGGAATTTGTATAGAGATGTTTCTGGTATCTTTGCTATACTTTCCTCCTTTTCTGGATCCTCCCTGGATTTATATAATACTTTTCAGAATTTTAGAGATAAATGAAATACTAAGGCTTCTAGAGTTAGAAAATCTTTGACTTTTACAAAAAATTAAAGTTTTATGAGAGCATTTGATTTTTTGAATTCAAACATTTCTTCCACTGTGTTAACCTATATTTTTTAAAGTACCCCTGAGAAAAAATTGAGATGAGAGTGAAACTTTATATTTAATCAGAAATACAGGGAACTTGTGTGTTTTCATTTATTATTTGATATAATGAAAATCTGGCTTTGAAAATTACCATTTTAGTATAACTTTCACAGATCTCTGGATTCTTTTCTAGTGGATTAATGACCTAGAAAATGACCATATGTATGCTTCATGGCCTGCAAGTTGTCAGGAGCTTCTGCAGCAAATATTCTCGGGGACTATATCTGTGATAAAACGTAATTTTCATAATTTGGTGAGTATTATATTTTGAGTATTATTCATCTTTTATAAAGAAAACCTTACTTTTGGATTACCCTTCTTTTGGTAAGTAGGCATCTAAGTTATAAAGAAGTATTTGTCTGTTACAGCAGCTAGTAATATGGCTGTGAATAGTGACTCACACCTGTAATCCTAGTATTTGTAAGCTGAAGCAGGAAGATGGTGAATTTGAAGCTATTTTGGGTTCAGAGCCAACCTGGACTACATTGTGAGACCCCACCTGAAAAAAAATTTGTGTGTATGTATAGGTACACAATTTAAAAATCTGCCACTCATTTTTCAGCCCTCATGTGATTTTATAATACCAATATTTTTATATTTTTTCAAAAGAATGTATGATACAATTTTTGCTTTATGTTATAAAGAACTGATGGTTAAATTTTAGTTTACCTCAAGTAAAAATTACCCACTTTTTCATCTCAGCATATATGTTTATTACTGCAATATTAAATATTCAAACAATTTTACTTGTAACTTTGAAATGTAGAGAAAACACCCAGGGCTTTATTTTTGGTTTTTATATGAGGAGTCTTATTTCCTGTAAATATCTTGGTCAGATAGTTATGTTAAAACTGTAGTTTTGGTCAAGACTTAATTTTAAAGCATTTATCCTGCCTTCTACAGTTTTGATTTCTGCCATTTGAGTTATTTGTTAACCATGGTTCAGAAATATTAAATGGAAAATCCCACAAAATAAACAATATAATTTCTAACTAAATGTTTTCATACAAAAGGCAATAAACATTTGAAATATATTTTTTCACTTTGTGCAAAAATACATACTTTATCCTTTGTTTCTGAAAAAGATGAGTTATTTCGTATCACATTTTATGTGTAGCTGTATTCTGATGTGTAGCTATATTCTGATGTGCAACTTTTAGAAATACATCATAAGTTGTGAAATTCTTATATATTTCTCAAAATTCTTTAGAATTGTTAGAAATTTCTTTAAAAATTATCCATTCAACTTTAAGCACAGAAAATAAATTCAAATTTCATGAAAATTCTAACTTAAGTGATTATTTGGTTTCTTCCAGGTTCTGTTTATTGATCCTGCTAAAGAATATACCTTTGACTTTATAAAACTTGCTGAAATGTTCTATTTTCATAAGTTTCCTCTCAGGTAATTTTAAATTTGTACTACTAAATTGTCAACTGAAGGAAATCCAGTGATGTTTATGTCATGTTACATGGAGTATGCAATTCAAAAATACAGTTCACTCTCAAACTTCAGAAAATATAGCTTATACTGTAGTCTTGTATGCCTTGTTCTTGCCAAAAAAAATAATCTGATCACTCTGGAAACTCACATGCAACTCTTCTCTGGGTGACTATATTAGGAATGCATTTACCCCATTTTTCCAGAAAAATATGGTCATTTGATGTCACCATCTGAGATTTGTTTTACATTTTGCAAGAATTCAGTATGTATGAGAATTTTTTTCTCAGTAATATCCCCTTTTGCCTTACCTATCAACATATTCCCTCTAGTCTAATGTTGTGGTTCAAGAGGTAGTTGTGATATTTGTTATTCATCTTCTTTTCCCAGAATTGGCTTTGTCTTCATTCTTAATGCAGATGATAAAGTCGATGGAAGAAATGATGCTGGAGTTGCTCTTTGGAGAGCATTCAACTATATTTCGAAAGAGCGTAGTGTATCTGAAGCATTTATTTCCATTTTACATGTAAGTTTATGCACTAGATAAAATTTCTTTAAAGTACATTGTTTTGAATTACTAATTTGTTATACTATTTCAAATTTATGAAAACTGTCATGAGAATTAATACTGATGATGAATTTGATTCCTGCAACTCACTACTGAAGTATATAATACTGTCCCAGCTTTATGGATTAGGTAAGTGGGACTGTGCCAAAGTATATCAATTTAAGTTTACTCAGCCCTTAAAGGAATTTAGATTATATATTTTATGTTTAAAGAAAAATGTAATAGAAACATACTATTTTGGGAAAATTTCTTTAACTTGATCCAGAGTAAAATCATTAATAAAAAGATTGTTGTAAATATGAATATTCAGTCAAGCATGATGGTGCACATCTGTAATTGCAGCACTCAGGAGGCTGAGGCAAGTTCTCAGCAAGCTTGAGGCCAACCTGGGCTATATACAATGTGAACTACCTAGCAGGAACCTGTTTCAAAAAACAAAGATGAATATTCCCAGATAACAAAGTATGTACATACCTCTTTGGAATTTCAGAGAATCAGCTCTCAAAAAATTAAATTGTATGAGAGAAAATTGATAGAATCTGACAGATTGTATAAGAAAAGTAAAAAATTAATAAGAATATTAATAAACTACAGTATAAGAATAAAGTATATGTGTACATGACTTAGGAAGATTATTTCATAAATAGAGATTTCAAAACTTTTGACTCATTATGGGAAAGTAAATATTAAAGAGCTATATCATCATTATTAGTGAAAAAAATAAAGTTATAGCTTAAAAATAACTTCTACTAATTTTTATATTCATGGACCTTTAATTTTTAAACTAGTATTATAAGATGGAAATTATAATATGGACTCCTAAGAGAAAGAAATTTCCAAAGCTGTTAATTTTTTATCATGCTTCTGTAGCTCATAAGTCACTGAATACCTTATTAATTCACTGTCATAGAATATAGAAACTATCTACACTTCAGTTATTTGGAGTACAATTTGCTGGATAAATTAAAGCTATACCGTATGTGTCAGTATTACATCTGCACTTATTAGTCTTACTAACTTACTAGTATAAGACTTCATAAAGAATTTAGTCAGTTGACTTAGATCTTTTATTGTCCTTTTTATCATCAAAAAAATCCTTACAGTATTCAAAACAGAAACCTGAAGGCGTTGAGAAATTAACTTTCCTTAAATTAGCTTAATTACCAATATTGAATTGCTATTTTCTATGCATTGGGTATCAGATACAAATTTGCTTGTGATAGTTAAAGACGTGGGGCCCTAAAACTGAAGAATACAGGAGTGCCATTGCAGTAATTGGAAATAGACTTTTAGCAGCTGATAGCTAGACAGCTGGCCACCCTATTGCAGATAAGACCTGACATTGTACATGTAAAAAATCACTTTTGATAATTTAGAAACTTGTGGGAGAAACAAAACTTTAAAACTTGTAGAGCTTCTTGGGTGAGACTTACAAACCCTAAATTTAAAGGAAAAAAACTGACAAATTTAGCTATACTACAAATGAAAACCAGTGTTCATAAACAATGTCATAAAGAAGTTGAGGAATGTAAGTTACCCACGGAAGCAATATTTTCAATATATTTAATCAATTATATACTTATATTTCATAAGATCATACATATTTCATGAATCAAAATGAAAAATATAAACAACCCAAAGGATAGAATGGAGAAAAGATTTCTTTTAAATAGAAAAGGGTATATTAATGATAATAAAAATTTACTGAAATTAGTGGTACTATTTATAGTAATTAATGGTAAATAATAAGATAATCTTAGAAATTGGAAGTAGTGTCATGAGATTATTTTACACTCTAATCTAGCAGTAAGAAATTTGATAGTATCATGAGTTGATAAAAATGTAGAATAATAAGTAATATGAATACTGCTACCTTTCCTATAGCAATATAAATTAGCACAATCAGATTGAAAAACATACCTGTCTTTGAGGTTAAATTCCCATGTGCACACACCAACACACCTTAAGAGAACTTCTTGTACAATTGTTAGGAGACAATTCTTAGTAAAATCATTCTAGAACAAACTACCAGTGATTCAAATATATATCCATAGCAAAAAAAAAAAAGAGGAAAGAAACAGAAAATTTGATTTATTTACATAGTAGAATACATTCGTAGAACAAACTAAATGATTCAAATATATATCCAGACAAGAAGAGAAAAAAAACTTTGGTATATTTACATGGTGGAATACAATCCATAAGCATGGTTATATCAGAAAGATAATAAAGTCATAGAAGACTTACCACATTGCATATACTATTTAAAACTCGAAAGCAAACCAAGCTAGTCTAAGTCATGCGAATACATTCATATAATGTTCTAGAATTTGAAAGGTAATGGCAAACTCATTCAAGAAAATGGTTGCATAAAGAGCACAAGGAGATGGAATTGGGAGAAAGGCTGTACTTAGTATTGGTGAGTTTTCATTCTTATGTTAAATTGTTCTTGTGTACAAAATTTTTATTCCTATTATTTATGATCCACATATGTCACATTCATCGTCTTTTCTTACCAGGTTTCATAGGAATTTATTGAATGCATGAAAAATTGAATTATTATGTCTGTGTACCTTATGTAAGACTTTCTGGCTACATCATTTTTTTTTTCATATTTTTTTGAAGAGAAAAAAACAGGAAAAAGGCAAAATTTTACAGAATTTCAAGAAAAGAAGATAAATAGTAAGAAATCACTAGTTGATACATTACATATTGTTCTTTTAGAAATAGTTATTCAAGTTACAGAATTAAAGCACACAAAGGGGACACTAAAGCAGTGAGAGTGCAAACAGATCTGTTCAAGAATCCAACAAGAACCTATCAATATGGTCATCAGTCCCACACATTTAAACATACATGCAGCTATATCTTTTATAGCGCTTCCTGTTTCCTCTTGTTTTACAATAGCAATTATACATTTTTAGAATTTTATTTAAAGAGAAGAAAATAAAACCAAACAGAAAAAAGGGTAGCAACAATACAGAATTCTAAAAGAAAGAAAGAAAAAGGAGAATGAGAAAAAAACCCACTAAGAAATCAGTAATTTATAAATTATGTACTGTCATCCTGGATGTAGTTGTTCAAGTTGCAGAGTTAAAGGGTACATAGTAAATATTCAAACAGTCAGACTACAAACAGTTCTGCTCAAAGATCCAACAAAGATTCAGCAATATGGACATCTGTTTTACACACTCAAACATACATGCAGTTATATCCCTTAGAGCACTTTCTTTTCCTCTCTTTTTTACAATAGCAATTACACATTTTGGTTTTATTACACTTGTAGTTCTTATTTACTTTTTACATTAGATACACAATATGATATTTATAAATATGATTCTTATTTATTTCACTAATGAGGATAGTTTCAACTTGTCTCCATTTGCCTATGAAGGCCTCAAGGTCATCCTTTTTATAGCTGAGTAATATTCCATTGTATAAAAATGCCACATCCTTTTCATCCACTCTGCAGTTGATGGGCATCTTGGTTGTTTCCAGGATTTAGCTATCACAAATTGTGCAGCTATGAACATGGGTGCACATATATCATTGTGATATGAACTTTTCAGTTCTTCTGGGAAAATACCCAGGAGGAGAATAGCTGTATTGAATAGGGCTTCCAATCCTAGTCTTCTGAGAATTCTCCATATGGATTTCCATAATGGTTGCACCAGTCTAGATTCCCATCAACAGTGGAGCAGTGTTCCTTTTTCCCGCAGCCTCGCCAACATTTGTTACCAGTTGATTTCTTGATGGCAGCTATTCTTTCTGGAGTAAGGTGGAATCTCAGTGCTGTTTTAATTTGCATTTCTCAAATGACCAGTGATGGCAAACATTTCTTCATGTATTTATTTGCCATTGTATATCTTTTTCTGGAGAACTGTGTGTTCATCTCAGATGCCCATTTTTAGAGAGGGTCTTTGAATTTGGGGGGCTTGATGTTTTTCAATTCTTTATATATTCTGGACACAAGTCCTTTGTCTCACAAAGGGGTTGCTGGTTAAAATTCTTTCCCACTCTGTTGGTTTTCTTTTCACTCTGTTGATTTCCTTTGAAGTGCAGAAACTTTTCAATAATGTGAGATCCCATTTGTTGATTCTTTGAAGTGTTTCCCGTGCAGTTTGCGTTTGGTTCATGAATTCTCTGCCTACCCCTATGTCTCCAAGACTTCTACCTACCTTGTCTTCCAGTAGATTTAGTGTTTCTGTTTTAATATTGAGGTCTTTGATCCATTTAGA
>PVLA01014442.1:0-30547 GCA_004027455.1 Hydrochoerus hydrochaeris | reverse complement strand
CTCACCTTTGGGAGGATGCATTCTGCTGCCTGGGCGCCGGGCGGCCTGACATTCGGTGGGCGGGGGGGGGGCTTGCTCCCCTGTCCCTGCAGGAACCCCAAATTCTCTGCGGGCCTCTCAAGTGTCTGTTCATGTCACAGCCAAGCACTGGTTTCTCCTTGTTTCTAGTTTTCAAGACTGTGGTGAATAGGCTCGGCAGATGGGGGTGACCTCTCCCTTCGGAAGGAAGGCGGAGATTGGAGTTCCCCGAACTTGAAGCTTCAGGCCTGTATCCCAACCCATTGTGCCTACAGGGGTCGCCCTGAGGGTCTGAGCCTCGAGAAACGCTGCTAGCTCTGGCCACCACGATTGCTGCGATAAACTGTCCTCTGTCTCTGACCTAAAAGGTTTGTCTCAGAGAGCCTCACTCTGGAGTGTGTGGCATAGTTCTAGGCGACCCCAAAAGGAGTCCATACTTAAAGTCAGGTCAGAAAGCATTTCCCTCTCAAGGGCGGCAGAAGAGAAAGGAGAACGCACGTGGGCCACCCTGGACGTGAGCCTCTCCCAATGCATGGGCTGATGCTTGCGTGGTGTGCGTGGAGGGCCGTACGGCCGGACGATGGGATCCCGGACAGACCGAGGATGAGCAGGGTGAGGTGAGTGTTGAGCTGTGTAAAGTTTTAAAAATGCAAAACAACACAGAGGAATGTTTTCGGGGTAGGTTTGGAATCCAGGGCCTCCTTCAGGCCAGGCCAGCACTGTCACTGAGCTATGTCCTCAGCCTGCAGAGAGAGCATTTGCAGCAAAGCGAGCCCCCCGCTGTGAGGCACCGAGTGACACTTGTGGGGGATATGAGTGGGAGGCGGGGGAAACTTCAAATTGCTCTTCTTTCTGTCCTTGGATTCTGAAGCAAAACACAATGAGAAGCTAACTCTGCTTTTGACTGAGATAGTGCAAGAGATAGTGTGAAATAGGTCAGGTCCTGTGCTGGGACCTGACCTATTTCACAATCTTATCACGAGGTGGAGGAGGCCGCTGCCCCAGTGCATAGTGGACAGAGACTTGGAGCATTGGATTAGAAACCCGAAGTGATGAACAGGGCCGACAGCTCTGGGACCCAGGGGCAGGAGGAGGGGGTGGTGCAGAGATGCGGAGATGTGTAGCAGTGCTGAGATGAACCCAGGTTTGCAGGGGTTCCCTTTCGGCTGGTGCAGAAAAGCAACACCTGGCTAAGGGCCACCCTTGTTAGCCAGAGGACAGTCCCAAACACCTGCTGAGACAGGAATGAGAGTCTGATCTCTATCCCAGGGGCAAGGCTTCCAGGCCAGGGAGGGAGCAGTCAGGAAGCAAGGAGGACAGGACAGGAGCTGCTGGGACGCGTGCTGTGATTCTAAAGGCACCAGGGCCACCGGTGCCTTGGGATGTGCTGCAACTGGGACGGTGAGGCCTGGAGGGTGGCTCAGTGCTGAGCTGGAAGGGTGGGACCCCTGGGGGGCATCACTGTCTCTGCACGGGGTGGAGGGGCGCTATTCCGCGTGGCCTCACACCCTGACAGCCCAGGTGCTGTGTGTGGCTCCTGCTGGAAAGGATAGAGAGGGGGCCTGGGGGCTGCCACTGCCCGGTAAGGGGTGCTCAGGAGGTCCCCCACTTCTGCGGGGAGCGTCGTGACAGCTTCTTCCCGCCTATCTTAACTACGGTGCCCCTTTAACCTCAGTTTTCACATCCATGACGTGGGTAACAATGACATTTACTTCATGAGACTTTGGTGAGATTTAAATAAGACAGGATGCCACAGCCATAATAAAGTGTTCACTCCCTAAAGTAAAGGGAGGTAGGAGATGAACTGCCAGGAGCGGGAGCCCGGGAGCCTGAGAGCCATAGCCCAAGCAGGAGGCCCCACGTTACGATCCCACTAAGAACAAGAGTCCCAGGACAGGTGCCTCTCCGGGCCGGCTGCAGTGGATGGGTGGTCATCACCCAGTGCTCTATGTACCTGTGCCCAGGGCAGTCCTGGAGTCCTCGCTGAAGAGCAGCTGATTTCTTCCTGTGGGGGCCCCTGCCTGGGGGGAGGGGGCATGAGGGGGTTATTTTAGAAAGGTGAACCCAGCGGGCTCTGCCACTTCGCTGTGGGGGTGTGGCGAGGTCACTGACCAGAGGGGCTGTAGGAGCCCCTTCTCTCCAGGTTTTAAGGGGTGTTTTGCCTCCAGGTAGATGCTACGTTGTACTCCTGGCCTGGTGCCGGCAGGACTCTCTTCCCATGTAGCTTGGGAGCTTGACGCACTTCACTCGGACTAATAAGATACTGTTCGGGCTGTGTGGGCTCCGGGTTCTCTGGTATCAGAAGATAGAAAAAGCCCTTCATGTACCACCCCAAATAGACTTGTATTTTGCCCTGTTTTGTCAGTGTTTTGAACCCTCATGAGTGCTATTCACAATAACCAGAGCCAGAACTCAGACATGTCTTGGCAAAGTTTTTCCAGAACTCATTTTAGGGTCTGGCTGGCTCTCGGGGCCTTTCCAGGAGCCCAAGGTCTCTGTGCAGAATGGAGATGGAATTTTATTCGTGAAGCCTTTGCTGCCGCAAGGTATTTGTTATTTGAGTGGTCAAAGAAGGCCTTACTGTGGCTCTGGGGAGACTGCAGGAGCCCGCTGGGATGATCTCTTTGAGAAGCAGCGGGCACCTCCACAGCTTGTCAGAGTTGGACATAAGGCCTCAGTCTCTCCTGCAAAGGTGTCAGTCAGGACCCCCCTCTGTTTGGAGCCATGTGGGTGAAATCTAACTGCTGTCCTCCCCAGGAGGTCTTTGTATGGGTTCTGAGGAGGAGGTCTGGGCTTGCCAGGGTCACTGTAGTGCAGGTGGACGAGCTTGGTAGGCCTGCGGTGAGGTAACTGCCAGCCCTGGCCCTGTGAAGGTCTGCCTGACCGTTTCCCCGGAGAGCATTTCCCAGTGTGGAAAGGGTTGTGGAGGGTCTTACAGGTGTCCAGTGTGTCCCTTGAGGAAGGGTAAGTTTGTTTCCCAAGTACCACCAGGGTCCCCATTTATTCCCCCTTGTCCTGAGGCCCACTTATCTTCCTGGGGTACAGACTGGATTAAAGGTTCTGCAGGAACTAGAAATCAGGCTGGGGTCTTGTGGGGAGACAAGGCAGCTTCTTTATCAGCCTTTCAGCTACCCAAGGAGATTTTAGATGGGTCCATTGTGTGTCTGTCAGGAGTGACAGGAGCCTGTCTGTGCAGGTGGGTGACTTCTAGGAGTCGTAGAATTTTTCACTTGCGCTTTATAGATGATTATTTACTTAGCAACTTAGCAAACCTCTTTCTTCCCAGATTACTGCATGAGCATGGAGCACCAGAAAGGCATAATTAGGACCTATGAATACTTAGCCTCCTTTCCTTTCCTAATATCAATGCCCGAGTCAGTGCTATGACCTCTGACTTTTGAGTGGGGGTCCCAGGGGGTAGGGGATTAGCTTCAGTGAGCTCTTGGGCACTAACAAGAGCAAAATCTGACTTTATGTGTCCCTCTTGGACAAAGCTGCTTCCACCAGTGAACCACACCTGCTCAGGGTCTTGGAGGTGCAGGTCACTGATGTCCTGCTTGCTGGCATAGGACTGGGAAGTGACCTGGTCACAAGAGTGCCAACTTCTGAGCCTGTAGACATCAGTGAGGCAGAATTTATAGTAGTGCAAGTCTTTATGGTAACCTCAGAGGTGTCTAGAAGCATGACCAGGTACTTTGTAAGCTGTCCCTTGTCAACCTCAAGCAAACTTTTGTCCAAGAATACCCCTGACCTGCTGGGAAGTCATGACTTCTGGGTTTTAATCCCAAAGTTAGCTTTGTGGCTTCTTCTGTAAGCATAGCTGTAGCTGCTCTTACCCTCAGGCAGGGTGGCCATCCAGCAGCCACTTAGTCTAACTTTTTTGAAAAATATGTCAGGGGTGTGTGTGGGGGGGTTGGTTCTGGCCCTAGCTTTTGGGTCAAGACATCCAGAGCAATTACTCTCCTTTTGGAACACAGAGGAAGAAGGGTCTTCCTAAATTAGGTAGTCCTGGTGGTGGAGCTGGAGGGCGTGCTTTATTTCTTAGAGCACTGTCAATTACTTTTGCCCATTCTAAGGCTCAGTATCAGGACCTCTGACAGTCTAATTTAGAGGCTTTGTCATTGGTCCAGACATAGACATCCGGATTGGTCAGAAGTGGGGCCATTGCCAGGAAATAACAAAGCTGTCCCTTAGTGGCAGGGGGTCTGAGATCATAGACAGCCTCCGTCCAGTTCCTAGATAGTCACCATTCCCCAGAAGTAAGACTGTATCCAAGTATTTAACTCACTGAAGGGATATCTGAGCCTTTTCCTTTGAACTTTTGAATCCCTTTTTAGTTAGAAAGTTAAGAATTGGACAGCATTATGGTAGGAGAGCTCCTAAATGGGACTTTAGACTATCATCTACATACTTTAGGGTGGCACTCTGCTTAAGCTCTAGGCTTCTTAAGTCCTTCCCCAGTGCCCAGGAAAAGTTGGGTGGCATGGGAGCATGGTCCAAACATGTGTGTGTGTGTGTGTGTGTGTGTGTATAATATAAATTTTTTTTGAGATGGGATTTTCCCATTGAAACAGAAACAGGAATTGGAAGTCTGGATGGAGAGGAATAGGAACCAAAGCATTTCCGAGGTCCATGACCAGGAACCAATTGGTGTCTCCTGGCTTTGGGAGAGGACGGGGATGGCTGGGGGTCCCAGCCTCATTAATAAGGCAGAGTTCTCGTATCACCCGATATTATCTGACAGTTTTACTGCAGGGGGAATGGGGTGCTGCAAGGGGACTGACAAGGTCACAGAAGGTCATGTTTGAGCAGCCTGATTCTGAGTGGCTGAGGCTTGACCAGCCTTTCCTGAGGGAGAGTACTTACCAGGTTCTGCTCGCCTGTGGCTTAGCTATCTGTAACATGACATTCACCCAGCTTGATACCAGACCCAGAGAAACAATTTACCTCTCCAAGAGTGACCTCTAGGCTCTACTTCTCATTCCAGAGATAAACCTGCCGCTCCCTTTCTGCACGTGTGCCGAGCCCTCTCCAATCCCAAGACCCTGAAACCACTGAAGCCTCTGCCCCCAGCCCCCAGGAAACCTGTCTCCTGTTCTACATAGGCCGATGCTCCTTCAAATCAGCGGTTGGTAGTCATTTTTCCCACCTCCCAAAATCCTCCCCCAGCCGACACTGATCCAAGTAATCCCACTTCTTTGCTCCTGTAGAGAGCTCCTGCACCCCTACGTAGCTCTCCCGAGCTCGCATTAAAGGCCTCCTCCTTTGTCTCCTTATCGCTCTCATTTTCTCTGCCCTGCTTCAGACTGAGTGCCAAAAATACTCAATCAGTACTGTTTCCCACTGGGAAACTGGCTGGGACCGTCCAGTGTTATGACTCATGGCATTGTAGAGTTGGCCTTTCCATTAAACCATGCGTCCCTCGCTCCCGTGGGTAATTAGCTCAGGGGACCTGGAGAAGTCCCACCAGGTGAAATCCACTTTGGCCTTTGCCAGAACTGGCCAGCAACCCCCAATTTCAATAGTTTTCTTCCTAACAGAGTGGGACCCCATGGGACAAGTCAAAACTCAGAGTTGAACATTTGAGCTGCAAACTGACACGTCAACACAGGGATAAAGAATTCCGACCAGGGCTCCCATTGACTCCAGCTATGGCTATAGATCTAGCTGGGGGCTGGCTGAGGAGGAGGATGAAACAGACCAAGCTGTCCTGTATTTATAAGGAACCGAACTTACTTAGCCACGACAGCCAGGGCTCCTGACCGGGCTCCAGACAGGGCACTGCAGGTTACCCCGGCCCTTCCACCCCCTCAGAGCTGGAAGTGAGGGTTTTGGTTGTCCTCGTCCCTTGGGCCCTGCAGGGTCATGCATCTGTCGCCTTGGCAACCTGCCGCATAGAGCGGGGCCCAGGTGGCACAGTGCAGGCGCGTGCCCAGCATCGGGCTTTTCTGCACACACGGGAACTTGTTCTGTGATTTGGCTTGGCTCTCCCTGGACAGCGTAAGGCACTGCTAGTGGCAGCAGTCGTACTTTCGCCTTTGTTGTTGGTTCCTCTCTTTTTTTACCCTTCTGGATCCCGACTGCTGAATGTGGTAAAGAATGTCCAGCAGTTGGGCCAAGGGCGTCCAAGGACTCATCTGAAGCTAACAGTTTGCACTGAACATCTGGGGCTGAGTGACTAATAAAATGTTGTCCCATCAGTTCCTGCCCCCCGTGGAAGGTCGTGTGTTTACGGGAAGCTATGAAAGGCAGCTGGATGCTCCTCTTCCCTGCCTAACCTTTCTCACCTTTTCACACTCACCACATTTCCTAGTGTGGTTTTCATTCCATGCTAAGCACACACGCTCCAGACCTCACGCCTAGTCTGCCCACAGCGTGAAGGTCCCACTTGGGCTCAGTTGGAGGGACCAGCTGGGTGACTCCCAACTGTTCCCGCAGCACCGTATCCCTGTGCGTGTCTTCCAGCCTCTCCATGGTGCTCACAAGGTCTCGGGGAAAAGACGAGGGCTGGGTCTTTCTGAGCGCATCTCCACGGGGACAGAGGCCGGCCACGTTCCGGGCGGGTGTCCTCTGGGGCTCCTTTTCCAACTCCATCTCTGGTGAAGCAGGTGCACCCAAGCCGTTTTCTTAGGTCTCCCCGTAGCCCGTGGCCCACTATGACCCCTTAAAGGCCACCATGCAGGCCCCCAGGGGCTGCTCTACCCAGCTGAGAAAAAGTGCTCTTCCCTTTGTTCCAACAGGAACAGACTCTGACTTTTAAAAGTGCAGCAGCAATAGACGTTTATTCCTAGCGTTTCAGAAATAGCCTTGGAACGTTCCAAGTACGAGGGTGGCACTGTTTTTACCTGTTTACTGAGAGACTCCACACGCTGCCCTTCTGAGAAACGGCCCCTTCCCCGGGCCCATGCCGACCTGCAGTCTGCCCCTCTGTTCCACTCGGGCCCTTGGCCACCTTTGTCCCAAAGTGACCTGAATTTTAAATTCATCACTAGGCAAGAGATTTGCCCAGATTTCAAATGGAAGAAGAGAGGTTGCCAACGTGTTCCCCCGAAGTGTAGATCACAGGTCTCATCGACAGGGGTGAGGTTTCCTGACCTCCCGGGGGACTTTTGAGGACCTGGCAGAAAGGTGACAAACCTCCCTGTGGTTTGTGGTTTTAGGGGACGGGCACCGAAGCAGCCTCACTAAGCATAACCAGAGACAAAGGGCATGGGCCCAAAGGAGACTTGGATCGTGGTGAGCACCAGAGGGCAGGCCGGTGGTCACTCAGCAGAATGCTGCTCCCCAGAGAGCCAGAGGTGAATAAAGCCAGGAAAAGGACAAAAGCCTGGAGCAAAAGCCACTAAACTTCGGGGTGCCAGAAGACATAGCCCCGCATGGGGCCTGGATGCTGTCGGAGCCTAGTGGGGTCTAAAATGCTCCCCCCCACCCAGGTCACCACGTGTGGGAGCCGTCATGCAGCTTTTACCCGTCCCACTGATAACTGTCCTAGCGCCTTTCCAGCGACACAAAGGGCAAACCAATGGGAAAGACAAGAGAAAAAATACTTTCCCGAAGGAAGCCTTGCCTCCTAGCTTGCCAAGAGCTGTTAGGGAGCTGAGCGTCCTGGGGCTGCAGGGACCCGAGGTGGGGAGCCACCCTCCCCAAGCCGGGGGTGGGGGGCAGGTCCTTCCTCGCGACCCCATCTCAAAGGAAGGTCTTTTTATCCGAGTCCCCGCGAGGTCTCGGGAGGCGTTCTCGGCCACACCAGAGCCAGCTGTTGCCAGATGTTCCCGGGTCTGTCCCGCCTTGCGGGCCCCTGCCCTGCAGCTGCAGCTGCGCGCACCCTGGCGCCCAGGCCCAGGAGCCTGGCGGGTGGGAGGAGGGCGGCGCCGCGGGGGTGACAGCAGCGCTGCAGGGACAGAGGAGGAGCAGTGAGCTTAAGTGACCGCCCGGAGGCGCTGGCCTTCTGTCCCGCGTGCTCGCGCGCGCATTCCGGGAGCCTGGGTGCCGGACCACCGAGTCCGGGACGCCCTGGCCTGCACTTGGCTCCTCCCCGTCCGGTCCGGTCCCCACCCCGTTGGCTCCTACGCGGATCCGCCCCTTGTCCAGCACCTTAAGCCCCTCCCCGGCCCTGCGGTGCAGCCTCCTGCCTGAGCCGCCTCTTCCAGTCATGGGCGCCGCCGGCTCCCGCGCGCTCTCTCGCCTCGGCCTCCCCGCGCCCGCGCGGCCCGCGTGGCTCAGCGTCGCTGTGCTGGGGCTGGCGGCGGTGGCGCTGGGGGCGGTGGCCTGGCGCGCGCGACCCCGGCGAAAGCGGCGGCGGCAGCAGGTGGGCACCGTGGCGCAGCTCTGGGTCTACCCGATCAAGTCGTGCAAGGGAGTGGCAGTGCCCGAGGCCGAGGTGACGGCGCTGGGGCTGCGCGTGGGACACTTGCGCGACAGGTAGGCGGGAGTGGTGGTGGGAGAGTCAGGGAGGCCGTGGGGTCGCCTCCGGGGAAACGAGGCGCGCTACCCGGATAGGAGCGCTTGGGGGACCCTCACTTGCTGCCAGAAAGTGCGCGCAGAGATCTGGGTCGGGACGCGCTCTCCGGGGACCAAGAGAGCTGGGGCGTCCCCTGGGCCGCGCTCCTGCAGCCAGGGCTCGGTTCCAGGCAGAGACGGGCGCAGGCCCGAGCTGGCCCGAGCACTTTTCCTTTCACTCGTGCGGTGCGCGCGGCCCCTTGGCGGTGGGAGGCTCCAGCCGGGGTAATTCAGCCTTAAGAGTTGAGTTTATTCCGGGTCACGTGGAGAGAAGGCGGGGGCTGTCCCAGCCCCCAAGCTCGGGATCGCACGGAAAGGACTTGCTCGGTGGCAGCGCCAGGAGCCCAGATATTTGCCATCAGTACTTCCAGGCTGGGCCACGTTTGACCCCCTCGCTGGAAAGGCTGTGATCGTTGTTTTTTTTTTTTCTTTCTAAATGGGTGCAGCGAGCTCCTGGCTGAGGTTCCCCTCTGAGAGGGCTCTGCCGGGATCTCCGGAGCCCTTAGCTGCGAAGCCCAACACTCCAGACGGAGCCCAACAGCCTGAGCAGCGAATGCGCAGGCCCAGGCAAAGCAGGGCTGACCCAGGGCTTTCCTTAGGCTCGCCTGGGGCCTGTTCCTGGCTGCGGGGGCGCTGGGGGTGGAGGCCCGGGGCTCTTCCTCCCTCTTCTCCAGCTCCAGAGAGCAGCCCCTGAAGCCTGGCCCACGGAAGGAGGAGTGAGGCTGGGCTTGGGGCACACCTGAAACCCCGGCCGTCAGACAGGCAGAGGAAGGAGAGTTTCTAGTTGGAGCCCAGCCTGAGGAAATAAAGGATTTTGCCAAACCCTGCCTCAAAAGAAAAAATTCAAAAAGAGGGCTGGAAATGTAGCTTGTTGTGAAGACCCTGCGTTCAGTCCCACCCCAGGAACTAGAGGAAAAAAAAAAACCAAAAGGGCAGAGCAGACTTCCTGTGAGGCCCGGAGAGTGCTGGGTGGTTACCGCTGGGCCATGGTGGAAGCTGGAAGGGGGGGTGCACCAGGAGGGCTTCAGTGAGGTCAAGGTGACTGCAAAGACAGCTTGTTTGTACGCAGAAGAGATGTGTGAATTGAGAAATTCGGTCTCTGCAAGGCTGGACCAGAGCCCCACTGGAGGATGCAGACTTGTATCAGGTCCAGGGGTGGGCAAGTGGAGGAAATAGGGTATTGGTACATTTGGTGAGTGTCCAGGGCCAGATGAGAAACGCTCCCTCTCTCCCTGGTTCCCTCAATACTTCCTGCACCTTTCAAGGTGTCTTGAGACGGGGAAGTTGGAGGAGTCAGCTCTCCCCACCCCATAATACCTCAGGAAGTCGTAATACCTCAGGAAGTCGCTGAGGTTCACAAAAGCCTCGAGCTCCCTTGTGAACCCCTGCTGCCCTTACCAGAGGGAATGGCAGTGTGTCTGTCCCCTGTACCCAGAGATGAGGTCCTCAGGGAGGCGTTGTGGGGTCACCTCTGCTCCCACTGGCCTGGCATGCTGAAATGTTCTTCTCAGGGTTAGGACAGCTCCTTGGCAGGCGGCCTTGCAGATGTCTGGTGCGCAGACCCAGGACAGGGTGGGGGGACCCCTTAGGAGAGGTGCGTGTGCAGCACTGGGTCATGCAGGGCACACACATGCACGGTTCTGAGGTCTGCTCCTGCTGCTTGGAAACGTCCATGGTCTTAGACAGCTGCGGTGTGCACACTCTGTGACCCACGGAAGACTTCTGGTCCCTACTTTGACCCAGATTTCTAACCCCGGAGTATTCCTCAAAGAGGTCACTTCCCGAGAGTCCGTCCCGGTCTGAAAGAGCGAGAATCACCAAGGGCGAAGCTGGCTGGCGGAGGGTTTGGTTCCCCCCAGGTGACCATGGTGCTAGAATGAAGGGGTCTCTTGGGGACCTTGCCGATGTTGAGTCCGTGCAAGCGTGCAGGATCTGCACAGCCTGCTGTTCATCGCTGGACAGACGTGGGGCTTTTGGCGCCGGACGTCCTTCAACCTGGTGGGAGACGCAGAATTGCGTGTCGCATGTCAGAGGAATGCACGTGTGGCTCCTTCTCCCTCTCTCGTAAGCAGTGGTCCTCTCGCAGATTCCCGGTTCTCGTCTGTTTCTCTCATCACTGGGATGGATGGCTGCTGTTCCCTTTCCGGTGCTACTTGTTATATCACGGCTTCACTGTGACACAGACCGGAAGTACTGCAAGCGTCTCTACCTGCGCTTTTCTGCACCTGTGAGCGTTGGAAAGTAGGCACAGCTGTGTTAATCACTCTTGTTTGGAGCAGTGCCTGCTGGGGTGGGGTGGCTGGGGCGATGTCTGGGCAGAGGGCAAGGCAAAGAGAAGTCCGCTCAGAGCTGAATGTGAAGGAGACCACAGGCAAACCCTGCACTGGGTGTCAGCCCACACCATCGCTGGGGCTGGGTCTACTGTCTCCGTCTGTCTGTCCCACAGATGGAGATTTGAACTCAGGCAAGAGGGAGCACATCCCTGAGGGTAAGGTACCTCGGGATGAGGAGACAAAGTCATTTAAACCTCAGTTTTCTAAAAAGAAATTGAACTTGGTCATAATTTATGTTTGAAAGCGAGCTTGCCGGAGAACTCTGCTTGACGGCTGCCCTTCTCTCAGCCTGAGACTACAGAGCGGGCAAAGGGCACCGTCACTTCATTCCATTCCAAGCCTGTTTGCCTGGGAATTGCAGGACGAGCTGGGGTTTCTTCAGCAAATACTCTGCAGCCGGATCGCTGGGCCTTTTGTTCAAAGCCTGGGCACGTTTGTGCTTGCGCTTGTGCCGGGAGCTTTGGGGTCTTTCAAGAGCCCTTGGCTGGATGCTGCCCCAGCACGGCCGCAGGGCGGGGGGCAGGGGAGCAGGGTGGGGAGTCTGTCCCTCACTTCTGTCTGTGTCCCGCTTTCCTCCCTAGGCTCAGTCCTTCTGCCCAGGCCAGTTTGTAACTTGACAAGACTTTCCAGTGGCCCTGGGCTCCGCCTGCCCCGCTGTGGCCTCTGAGGGCCCTGTTGCTCTTCTGGGGAACCCGAGCCCTGGCCCCTGTCTGGACTCCCACAGCTTGCATGACTGAGAGCGAGGTGTCTGTGCCTTAGCTGCAGTCTGGGTTAGGAGAATTTGGTGGTAAAAACCTCCACACCCTCCAGATTTATCCCTCCTTTGCAGATCTGCAGAACGGGACGGATTATTCACTTACGGGTTTAATGGTGCTCAGATATAAAATGTCTCATTGCCCGGGTGACAGATAGTGAGGTGGTTGGGGTGCATTGGGGCTGAGTGGATCGGAGAACCCGGGGACCAGGGCATGTGGAAAGCGGCTGGTGGCCTCCTCTGAGGAGGAGCTGCCTCCGCCCGGCACACCTGCTGGGGAGAGAGGCCCAGTTACGGACACTGACACAGGACTGTTGCAGCTGGCCGGGCCGGACACCAGCTTACCTCGCCCTGGCTCCCAACTCGTGGAGACTTCTGCCTGGGAAATGGGGTGGGCGCTGCTGGCGATGCTGGGCAGGGCTGAGCTCCAACCCAGCCCTTGACTTTGTGACTCCGAGCTCAGGGCCAGAAGCCTGCATGGAGGGGCAGGACTGGAGGGCCACTGCCCTGAGGTGGACCACAGGCCACTACCAGCTGAGAGGAGGCTGGTGTTCAAGGGACCCTTGGGCAGCAGTTTTGGTCCTGCTGTCCTCTGAAAAGGGTCTGGAGCCATTGTTGCTTCCTCAGCCTGGGGGGTGGGGCTAGGGGTTTCTGAGCAACACGGGACCCCCAGAAGGCACCTTGGGCACCTGACCATGGCCTCCTCATTGGCTGTGTTTGAACCTGGACTGGTCGTGCCTTGGCCAGCACTCTCTCTCCTGGGGCCCTGCTGCTAAACAAGTGCTTTCGGGGAGAACAGCCGTGGACCTGAAGAACTGGCCAGAGCCAGTTGCCCAGGAGCAGGTGCTGGGTTCCAGGTCACGTCTGGAGAGTTGGAGGACACGGGAAGGGTAGGTCTAAGCGCCCCCTTTGCGCCCTGCAGGTTTTGGATGGTCGTCAAGGAGGACGGACACATGGTCACCGCCCGCCAGGAGCCGCGCCTCGTGCTGGTCTCCATCACCGCCGAGGACAGGTCTCTGGTGCTCCAGGCGCCCGGCATGGACCCGCTGGTGGTGCCCTGCGAGCTGCCTTCCTCGAACATGCTCCTTGATTGCAGGTGTGCAGGCCCGGCTGGTGAGGGTGGGTGCCGGGGTGTGTGTGAGGAAGGCTGTGCTGAGGGTTCAGGGTGCTGGGGGCTGTGCAGCGTGAACTTAGGGGTGCCCAGGGCCAGTTCTAATCTGCATGTGTGGACACGGCTGCCATGAAGAAAGAACTCGGTTTTGCTAACAGGTTCCCGAAACAGGAGCCCCCCAGGAGCTGCAGGGTTGCTCAGGTGGAGGAGGGAGCAAGGGGGGAGGAAAAGGCTGGGCTGAGTGGGCAGGCGGGGCCGCCCAGTTTGGGTGACCTCAGGGGTGGGGGGACACAGAGGGTCCCTGGATGTCTGGTACAGTACCTGCCCCTGGGGCATTGGGCATTGGGATGGTGGCCTGGCTGGTAGGAGTTCGCTGGAGGAGGTGGTGGGCCCAGTGGAGTGGCCCTGACTGGAGCCCAAGCTGCAGGCATCCATGTGTCCTGGGAGGCAGAGCTGCTGGGAGCGAGAAGCGTGGTTAATCAGAGCACGGCGACTGTGCCTGCACTCAGGGCTTCCTCTGTGCCAGGGGACCTTTCTCAGAACTTGGCCCTTAGCTGGCACACGTGGGGTGGTGGTGACCTGACAGCTGACCCTGGGGCTGGGAGACAGCAGGGAGGATGGAGTGCGTGATCGCGGCCCCCAGGACACAGCTGAACCCTAGAAGCAGCGTCTGCTGTGAGCCACACCCTGGTCTGGCTGCACTGGGGCCGAGCTGCTCTCCCTGGGTACCCTCCCGTCCGGACAGCAGCTACCACGTGCCATATCTGTCCCCGGGCGCTGTTGCTTTCCCCAGCCCCGGGCCGTGAGGCCAGTGACCTGCGTCTTCCTCTGGCCCTCAGGCTGTTTGGCCTCCACGTCAGAGGCAGGGACTGCGGAGAGGAGGTGGCCCAGTGGTTCACCAGCTTCCTGAAGGCGGAAGCCTACAGGCTGGTGCAGTACGAGACCAGCATGAAGGGGCGCACATCCAGGGAGATCCTCCCCAGCCTGGGGAACGTCGGGTACCGGGTGAGTCGGGCTTCTGCCTCCGCCTGCACTGCCTTTCCTGGGGTGGTGGCCCGGGGGTGTGGTCCTGCGGGGCAGTCCCAGAGGAGGCCCCGGATGGAGGAGTGGGGTGTGGTGTGGAGGAGCTGGCGGCATCTGGGACGAGGCTCTCGCTGGAGAGCCAAGTGCAGCGGTGTGCAGCCCCGCAGGGACTTGGGGCTCAGTCTCTTCAGGGCCAGCAGGGCACCTCCTCCAGGGAGGTCAGTCGCCTGCCAGCCCACTGTAGAGCCCGAAGCCCTGGCCAGGCCTTGAAGCGCAGGTGACTGGGGAATTGCTCCCCACACATAGGCTTGGACTGGACCCCACGAGTGCAGCCTGAGGGTCAAGGCTGCCTGCTCTGTTGACGCTGTCTCCTCACCGCCCCGAACAGGACCTGGTGCCTGAAGATGCCTAATAAATGCTTGTTGAGTGAATGGTGGTGTTGAAGAAATTCTAACTAGAGTGTGGTGGGTTGGCAGCATCGTGAGGAGGAGAGCAGGGGTCAGGTCACTGCTGTGTCTGATGGCGATTGAACAGGCTGAAGAGGGTGGCTGAACGATGCCAGCTGGGAACCAGCCCAGGATCTGGTGGTGTGGACAGCAGGCATTCTGGTATGAATGCCCCGTCCTCCTACGACAGATGGCCTGGGCCACCTGGGCACGTGAGTGACCCGGCCGTGCCGTCCTCTGCACAGGTGCCCTACCCCGACTCCAGCCCTGTCCTGCTGCACACCGAGGCCTCGCTGGTCGACCTGAACACCAGGCTGGAGAAGAAGGTGAAGATGGAGCACTTCCGCCCGAACATCGTGGTGACCGGCTGCAGCGCCTTCGACGAGGTGCGTGGCCAGGCCTGGGCTCCGTGCCGGGGGTGCAGGTCATGGACATGAGAGGTGGGGCATGGGGCCCCGGAAGAGGGAGCCCCGTGCGTCTGCGGGGCGTCCACACTGTCTCCCCAAGGGCAAGCCCAGGTTAGACCGCAGAAGCTGTAGCTTTACGATAAAGGAAGCAGCAGGCAGGAAATCCCATGCAGGGTCTTGGGAGCCCCTGCTCCTGCAAACCTGCCTGGTTCTCGGGTTCGAGTCCCCTCCATGTCTAGCACAGCACGGTGAGAAAGCTGTCACTGTGTGCTCGTGTGACACTAGTGGAAATGCACTTCCCAAGGCTTGGAAACTAATCCCGGAAGCGGCCGTTCCTCTGCGGAATCCTGGCTCTTTGTTCTTTACTTTCTCAGGAACTTTATTTAGGGAGTGACGCTTTCCTTGATTTGTCTCTGTGGAAGGGTATGTTGCATGGGTGCTCATTTGTAGGAAAGATCTGGAACCCAGGAAAGAGCCAGAGTGTCGCCCCTGGCTGGGGGATTCCAGTCTCCAGTGCGGCATCTCAGCCTGGGGTTACAGAAGCTGCCTGCTCGCTCCCAGGCCACTGGAGTGTAGCATTTTCACCAATGTTCCAGAAAACGTGCTTCTAAGCCCATTTCTTTCTGCACTATGCTGGGCCTTTGCAAACAGTAAATAAGGTCTTGCACTCCGATTTTCTGGAAAATCGGTTAAAAACCAAGACCCCTGCTGCGAAGCGGTATTAATGTCACTGATTTATTCTGCCTTGCACAAGGGCGCCCAGTGCGGTTGTGTGTGTGTGTGTGTGTGTGCGTGTGTGTGAGATGCCGTAAATGGGCTACCTTGTGCGGCCACCAAACAGCTCTTCAGTTAGTGGGGCGCTGTTAACTATTAATGCAGGTGATAAGGTACGTCAGTCAATCAGCATTTAACAGTCAGCTCAGGATAGAGGGCGTATTGCACGGATCCAGGCCGTGATTGGTTGTAAAATGCGGAGTCATGGAGAGCCCTTGTTGTGTGCAAGGTCTGTTCAGCTGCCCTGGCAGCTTCTGCATGGAGCTCAGGGTACAAGGAGATTCTAGTAGGCGGGCGGGGCGCTGTGTCGAGTCCGGGGAGTGCAGGGCCATGGCAGGGGCTTCTCCTGCCGCTGTTGGTTTTCAGGGCTCCCCTGTTCCTCGGTCCTCGCTCAGTGCTGTCGGCCCTTTGGTCCCTGGTGATCTGGTCAGGGGTCAGGGGTTCATCTGGGCTGCGAGTGCTGGCTCCGTCTGTCTCCTGTGGCCGGGAACAGCATTGTTGCCTGCCTGCTGCAGGGACGTCTGGGGGAACAGTGGTGACACCACAGCTCTGTCCCGCCACGCTGAACCCGGCCCCTGACCGGCTCATCTGCCTCCCTTGTCCCTTCCAGACCTGAACCAGATCGCGTCTCCCTGCAGTGGGCCTGATGCAACTTGTATCTGAAAGATGAGAGGACAGTAGGAAGGCCAGGGGTATAGCTCAGCGACACAGAGGCTGCCTGGCAAGCACAAGGTCCTGAGTTCGATTCCTAGTATCAAAAAAAACAAAAACAAAAAGCGTTCGGTGTTATTTTGTCAAACACTTATTTCTCGTGTGTGTGAGAAAGAGGAGAGATGGTCAAGTGTGATCTTTATGTGGGTCACAGAGGCAGAGTTTTATTCCTGTTTCAGTTGGAGACACAGGCTCAGGGAGGTTGAGTCCCCTGCCTGAGGTCACACAGTGGCTGTGGCTCTGTCTGTTAGAGGAGCTGTGCTGGGCACCCCCTTCCAGGCCAGGGGCTGGTGGGCACACTCTAGTGCCCCCTGGAGTGAGGAGAGGGGCCTGTCGAGCAGGGCAAGGCCAGGGTCATGTTTATTTGGTTCTGTTCAGTCAAGCAAATGGGAAGGACTTGAAAGCTGTTTTGCTTTCCGAAAGGGTCTGGGGCACCTGGCCCCCGAGCTCAGGGGCGCCTGTTTCCTGCCTTCTTGTTTGTCTGAGCCCCTTGCATCACGGAGAGCCCCCCATTTTCCCTCCCCTCCTCTCTCCTTCCTTCTTTTCCAGCACCGAGGTTTGAACCAGGGCTTTCACCCTGGGCTGGAGTCCCAGCCCTTTTCATTTCTGATTTTGACACAGTGACTTGTAAGTCACTAAGTTGCCCAGGCTGGGCTAGAACTTGCCATCCTCCTGCCTCAGCCTCCCAGTGTGCACACCGAACAAGGAGTCACCCTTGCGGAGCCATCCTGGGTAGGGTGCTCAGGGTGACCATCTAGAAGAGGCCCCAGCCTCTCCAAGTGCAGTCACCCAAGCGAGCGGCCCACAGTGAAGACCTGCTCTGTACCTCTGCTTCTGCGAGTGGTCAGTGTCCATCTGCAGTCAGCAGTGCCAGCCCCCTGTCATTGCCCCTAAAGACAGCAGGACCTGGGGCACAGTGAGGGAGACTTGTGGACCCTCACCCCCCATCCTTGCAGTTGGGCTGGCTGACCCTGTCCATGGCTGTCGTCACCCTGGCAGCTTGTCCTCCAGGCATTGGGCTATTTTCCAGCAGGGGGTGATTGCTTTTGGTTTCGGGGACACAGCAGAGCCTGGTTGTACTTGGCAGGAGCTGCATCATGCTGGAGACCTGGGGGGCCTCCCTGAGGTGACCTTGGTCCCAGCCTCCCTGAGCATTATGTGTTTTTTAAAAGTTTTTAAAATGTATTATTTTTTTAGAGCTGGAGATTTAGGTTAGTGGCATAAGCACCTGCCTGGCAAGTGTGAGGTTGAGTTCAATCCCTGGTACCAAAAAAAAAAAAAATTTTTTTTTTCTTTTTTTGAGTAAGGTCTCTCCACATAGTTCCGGCTGGTCTCAAACTCACTGCCAAGTCTCCTCCCTCTGCCTCTGAAGTGTTGGTGTGCATCCCTGTGCCTGGCTCTGTTTGTAAATTTTATTTTAAAGTTATCAGGTTTTAATAAACAATGTTAAAGGTTCTTTACTGCTCTAAGGTTGCGAGGTTTCCCGTGTGTGCACATGCCCTCACCCTCTGGAGACGCAGCTGGCCTGCAGACCACTGTACCTCGCCCCGTGGAAATGCTATGTGACTGGCTGTGATGCTGTATTATTTCAGGAACAGCAACCACAAAGTCTGTCTGTGAGCGGGGCAGGTGCAGGTTCCCCTCCGCACTGTTTTCGGTCCTCAGGTGCTCGAATGTGGGACACACAGGCTGGCTGCACTGTGTCTTGGCTTTTCTGTGTATGATCCCATCTGAGCCTCCTGGTCACCCAGGCTCTTTCTCAGGACCCCCAGCCGCCCTCCCTGCTTTATGCCTGCCCCTGAGTGTGAGATCCCACAGAGGCCTTGCTGAGCTGAGTTACCAGCAACAACCTGGCCATCGAACCAGACAGGGCCAGGCATTGAGGGGTGCTGGGGTGTCTGTCCAGGAGATACCCTGTCCACCAGCACTGCCTCCCATGAGAGTACGCGGCATGTGACCAGGTTACACACCACTAGGTAAGCCCCTCGGAGTGTCCTGGCCAGTGAGTACCCTGCAGAGGTGGACACCCACACCTTGAGACAGCTGCCTTCCTCTCCCAGGGGTCCCATGGTCCCTGGGGAACAGAAGCTTCCAAGAGTCTCAGGCTCCTGTCTGCCCTTTGGCTAGGCTTTCCGGGTCCAGGTGCCTGAACCCCAAATCCCTCTCTGCACATTCCATGCAATAAGAGAACTGCAGCATTAGAAGATCAGGCCTAACTCTAGGTGGGGTTAAGTGCCAAATGAGGAGCGAGTCCTCTGAGGTTCTGGAGGTGAATGCGGTGGTGAGTGTGTAGTGTGAGCCTGGTCACACTCACGGGCAAAGTGTGAGCTTCACACAGTCAGGGGAGCTTGCTCATTGCTCTGGAAACTTTTTCTGATAAAGTTGTTTTTTTCTGATTATAAGAGTAATTTAAAAGAAAGTGTTTTGGCTGAGAACATAGCTCAGAGAGAGCATTTGCTTATGATGTGGGGAGCTGTGAGCTCCGTCCCCAGCAACGCCAATAAAGTAACCCCATCCCTGTGTGTTCCAGGGCTGGTGAAGTTTATAAAGAGGGAAAGAAGTCGCCACCCTCCTGCTGCGAGACACAGCACCAGTTGATAGTTTTTCCTCTGCCCAGCAGAGCAGTGCAGGGAGTTAAAAAGAGAAAGGCCTTTACAGCGGGCACGGAGGGCTGCAGAAGAGGGCACTATCCCTCTGAGCCGAGCGAAGAAGCGCGGCTTTTATTAGGTTTGACAGTAGGTGGAGCTTGAAGGGGCGGGGAGAGTGACGTATTGACAGCTGATTGAGGGGGGAACGCAAAGCCGAAAGTTTGAATCGGCCTTGGAAGAAGATCACGGAAATGAGTACTGGAGGGACGCGCTGTGGCCTTGATGAGCCAGCACCGTGCTGGGCAGGCGCCCTGCCGAGGGTCACACGGGTGGAGCCACTAGGCCAGTCCCTCTCCTGGGTCTTCAGGAGCCCCTGGCCGGGCAACCCACCCACCCGTCAGAGGCCCTTACCATGTGTTCGTGGGGGCTGCCTGGGCAGTTTCCCATTTTCTTAGGAAATCCAGGATTAGTGTTTCAGTGCCTCGTTACCTGAGTCACCAGACTGCTTTCCACAGACCTCACGTCGGTCTGGATTCACTCGGGGGAGGCCCAGGATGCCTGTTCCGCGCTCCCCTCCTGCCTCTCAGATAACAGCTGGGCTCTCTGAGGCCTCATGGGGCCGATGCAGTCCTGCTGGGTTGGACGCTGGACCAGGTGTGCGTGTGCTGTGTGTGCCCGGGTTGCTTGAGGCCAGCTGGGTCCTGGTGCAGGAAAAACGCCGTTGGGCTTATTTTGTTGTCATTGTTATTGCAGGGATCAAAATTTGGACTATTCATTACCCTCTGTGTGTCAGGAATGGCAGAACAGTTTTTGGATTTAGCTGAGTGTTTGCTCTCGGTCACTGGCACAGAGCTCCTGACCCTTTGGAATGTCCCGTGTGACTGGGGTTGAGGCTGGGGTTGTCTGTCACCATGATGAGCCCTTTAGTCACCCCAGCACACGGTGAGAAAGCAGCTCCTGGTGGGGCTGGTTGACAGGAGACTCAAGCTGCAATTTCAGAGTCGGGGCTTCCGAGCACCCCCACACTCACATCCCAGGGGAAAGGAGAGGGGCTGAGGGTGAGAGGGTCCTCTGTGGCCAGTGCCTTTATCAACTGTGCCTGAGAGATGGAGCCTCCATGTAGTAGTGACAGGTGGGATCCCAGGAGGTGCTGGGACTCTGTACCCCAACATGGTGTGGGGCCCGCTGTGCAGCCCCCGGCCTTGCTCTCTGCTTCTCTTTCACTAGGCTGAGTGTGGTCTTTGTAGTGATCTGGTAATGTAGTGGTGTTCATGGTGGTTCCAAAGTGTGCAAGTGCTCGGTTCACACTGCGCAGCCCGGGAGCGCAGCAGGCCGGCCTCGGCCATCCGTGTCCCCGGGAGCTGGCGCTGATGTTCACCCCATGCCACGTGACACCTGGGACTCTTCTGGTGTCGCACTGCTCACCCCGCAGCATCCTGAACATTTTTCAGGGTGACTGAAGTACAGGTTCACACCCTCCTTTCTAGCACCCAAAGGGTGTGTGCCCTGCGTGTCCTGAGCAGCCAGTCCAGTTGGTGGCCTTCTGGGCTTGACGGCATCATCGGGGGCCAGAGTGAGAAGTCAGAAAAGCCTGGGGGCTTTAAAAGAGAAAAGAGCGGTTCGTGTGTTCACTGAGTCATTCCTTCAGTTTGTGTCTGGGTAGTTTTTAATTGCTGAATTGCTAACAATTGTGTACACAGCACGGGCTCATAAGGTGCGAGTCACTGTGACAGGACCAGCGGCTGGGAGAGGACGCACCGGGACAGGGTGGGGAGACAGATACAGGCAATCCCCACGGAGCTGTTCCTCTCTGTGGATGTAGCCATGCACGCGTGTGCATGCGTGTGTGTGCGCGCGTGGGGGAGGGAAGGTTGTCTGCACCGGCCGTGTTTTAAGTCTCAGCTGCTAGCGAGGGTCTGCGTGGATCCCCGCGAAGCCCTGAGGGACAGATGTGCACATCTGTGTTGTCCGTGTGCCGTGCCCACGTTTCACTTCCCTGTCCGGATCCTGCTTGTGTTGGAAACCATGTGCGGTCCTGACTGCGTGTCTGTGGATGCGTGCGCGCTCCCGGCGTTTCTCAGGCTTAATCCCGGAGCTGCTCTCTGGTGCATAGCGTCTCCTGTTCTCCTTGACGCCTTCTCCATCTCAGAAACTGCCTGGCTTCTTTCTCCCCGGGGCGTCGTCTCTTCCCGGTTTTCCCTGCAGACCCAGGGCCTGGCCAGCAGGGGGCGCACGCGCGCTCACCCAGGCGTGTTCCCCTTGGGTCGGACCCTGGAATCTGGCCCAAGAGCCCGCCTCGCTGACTTGTGTGTGTATCTTAAAGAATATAATGGAAATTTTTAAGTTCTCATGTAATTTAATTTAATTTTTCGATTTTAATTTTATTATTTTCCACAGAGAACTAAAATAACAATTACATTTAATTAGCTTAGTTTTTTTTTTTTCTTGCGAATAATACTTTTTACCAAAACGCGGACACCGATCAGATCAGGATGGACATCGGTGCTGTGCGCCAGGCTGGCGTGTGCTGCGGGCGGCCCTGGGTGCAGGCCGAGCCCATGGCGGGCTGTAGCAGGGCAGCAGGGACCCGAGTCTGTCCTGCTGAGCCGGGACCTGCCTCCTGTCTGGTCACCACGCAGAAGTCCTGCTGGCACTCCGTCGGTCTCTGCCGAGGAGAGGTCGGGGCAGCTCCAGGCGCGCCAGTCTGGTGCATCCACCTCTGCAGTCCTGTGGCTGAGGCACCCCATGGGTGACCATGTCCAGCCTGACGCTGCCCTCTGTCCAGGACCCCTGTCCCCTTCCTCAACCCCAGAACGTTCCCCACACGCCCTTGCATCTCACCATTGGCACGGTGCCTGGGATGGGTCTGAGCTGGCCGTGAAGAGGGCAGTGGTTGCACAGGTGACCTTGACGTCTCCAAGGTCACAGAGGTCACTTGACAACTGGTGGCTGCGGAGGTGGGGTGATTCCACCAGAAACGTTTGCTGAGCGCTGCTTGGAAACACCCTTTGTACGATGCGGACCGTGGGACTCCAGTGCAGGGATGTGTGCATGTGTACACACGTGTACAACTGGACTTCCCTATGTGGGCACAAGCCAAAAACATGCAGAAAAAGTCACACCTGTACTGAAGTGTATGCTCTTTCCTGTCACTTCTGCTAAGCTATACTTAGAGTTCCCATCCTGGTAGGTCTTGTAGCCTGGAGAGGGTTCAGAGGGGCTCCGGCATCTCCGGATCCGGGTGTGCGAAGGGTTCTGGAACCCCTACATCACGTGTGTAACATCAAACTCTGCTCTTTCATGTACCTGTGTGTGCCTGTGTGCATGTGTGTGTGAGCGTATCAGTGCATGTTTGTGTTTGTGTGGTGTCCATGTGTATCCCTGTGTGTGTGCCGGGGAATCCTGAAGGATTTTTGGCCCCATCTCACTCGAGCATCTTCCTCGAGTGACCCCAGGAAAGCGTGGCAATTCCTCTCAGCCTGTTGCTTGGGCTGAAATAGGTGGGGTCACGTTTTTGACCCCCTCCAACTTGTGAGGGTGAGCTGCAGCCCTGAGGTGAATGGGGGTGCCCACTGTGAGGCCCAGGGTTCCCTCCTCTGTGTGTGTGGGGTGGAACTGGGGCTGGGGACAGAGCTTGGGGCTGGAGCGCTGGCCTAGCAGGAAAGCCATGTTCGGAGGTTGGCAGTGGCTCCTCGGTGTCCTGGAGGAGCTGGTGTGTCCCATGCTTTTCTGCTGCTTCCATGGTTGGTGCCAAGCAGGGAGCTAGCTCGGGCCGGGCAGCCTGACTCTGAGACCCTTCCTCCTAGGACTCCTGGGAGGACCTTGTCATCGGGGACGTGGAGCTAAAGAGGGTGATGTCTTGCCCCAGGTAAGTGTGTGTCTGCCTCAGCCTGGGTGTGGCGTGGCTTCTGTCCTCCCCTTCTGTCCTTCTGTCCTTGGTGACCTTGGTTCTTCTCTGACAGGTGCATCTTGACCACTGTGGACCCCGACACAGGCATCATTGACCGGAAGGAGCCGCTGCAGACCCTGAAGAGGTCAGACACGGGGTGCCCTATGATCTCAGTGTCATCTGTGTGGGTCCAGGGCTATGGTGCCTAGGACCAGCTGCCCAGGGCAGGGTACCCTGAATCTGCTCGGAGGCTCATGTGTCCTCAGTTTATGTAACTGAACATTGGTCCAGCCCCACCCCTGCTTTTTTCTCAACTAGGTGAAGCTTGTAGTGCTTTTAATACTTTTCCTGTCTTTTCCGTTCCTTCTTCCTTCTTTCTTCTTTTGTTTTTTCATCTTTCTTTTGTTCTGTACTGGGGGTGGAAGCCAGGGCTTTCACGCTGAGCTATAGTTTTTACAATTTTTTTTTTTTTAATTTGAGACAGAGTCTTGCTAAGAGGTAGCCCAGGCTGAGTTTGAACCTGTGATCCTCCTGCCTCAGCCTCCCAGTATGCTGGGATAGCAGGTGTATGGCATTATGCCAGCCAGAAACATTTTAAACTGATAGTCCATTTGGAAATTTTGCTACCTCTCCTGTCAGTTCTTAGTAACATTTAGGTGTGCGTTTCCAAATGAAGGTCTCAGATTCTTATTTAATTATGCTTATTATTCACATGCCTTCATTAGAACCAACATCAGAGAACATGGGAGTAACAGAAGTTGCATGATGAAGTAGTAGAGGAGATGGGACAGAATGGGCTGTCGGGATCGACACCCAGGAAGTTCTTTCACATCAGGATTTTTCCTTGATTGTTGGAAGAGGTTTGGCCACTGCCACTCTCTGTGTGGAGTGTGTTTGCACACCTAGCGGTGGGTGTGAGTGCTTGCTCAATGCCTGGGACCCGGGCCTCCATGCCAGAAAAACTAAAACTGGAACAGGCTTTGGAACAACGTTCCATTTTTTCCCTTCTTGTGTTTTGCTGTGTGTTTCCAATGAGTTTAGGAGGAGACAAGGTAGTTTGTGATGTTAATATTACTTTTTTCAAATAAGCCTTAGGAAAGGGTAACTTCGGCAGTAGCCTGGCCCCACTGGCCACAGGCACGCAGGGTTTAAACCCAGTGCTCAGAGGGACTAACCCAAGGGCTGGAGGCTCTGCTCGGCTCCTCTGAGATCGTGCGATCTGCTTTGGTGAGTGTCAGAGCACCGGCGCCCATGTGAACCAAGCGTTATGGTGCTTACACATAGCGGGCTTTTTCTTTTCAGCCTCAAACTGAAGCTGTGCAAAACTTGTTCAGAATCTCAGGTTCTGTGGAGCAAAGCTGGCACTCCTTGCAGTTTGAGAGATGGTCTGTGGTTTCTGCCAATGTCTTAGAAAAGGGCTGGATATTATTATGAAATAACCTGGCAATGAGAGCTTGAATTCCATGGGGAGCACTTAGATTGTGCTTTGGCTTTTGATAACTTCCTGTCTTTTCCAGCTACCGCCTGTGCGACCCCTCCATGAAGCATTTATACCAGTCGGCCCCGCTCTTTGGGATCTATTTTATGGTGGAAAAGATTGGACTCCTGCGAGTTGGGGACCCCGTGTACCAGCTGGTGGACTGAGCGGCCCCCCGGGCTGACCTGGAGTGAGGTCAGTTTTGCAGCAGGCGTTGAGCTTCTGGGAGTCGCTGCGCGATTTTCTTGGGTGAAGACATGTCAGGGTCACTCGGATCTTGGGACTTGGGGAACCCCACTCCTGGCACTCGGAGGTGTAGCTCACCTAGCCGCCACACCCCACGGCCACCCCCCGGAGAGAGACAAAGCCAGGCCCCAAGTCAGGCGGGGATGTAGGTCCGGGGAAGGGCGAGAGGGGCGTTTCTCCAGATACCGTCTCAGGTAGAAAAGCAAGGGAGAATGTCTCAATTGTTCACAATCAACTGGGGAAGGACTTCAAAATCAAATGCCTTTATCAAGTGTATTTTAAAATGTAATTTACATTTGAAAAAAGATATGTGAAGGTGCTGAGATCCTACATCATGGTGTGGATAATAATGTTCTCTCACTGCTCTCACTGGGAAAACCCTGGACCCGGGAGCCCCTGGCCAATCCCAAAAGTGCAGCCGGGAGAGAAACACAGTCGGGCGGGCCGGGGCTCGGGGTTCCAGCGACTCCTCCCTCGTGCTGCAGGAACCAGCAGATCTGGAAGTCACCGTCTCCAGAGCCCTCGCTCAGCGACCCCTGCTTGCTGCCTGAGCCCTGCTGTCCTGGTTACTTTCCTCACACTGAGACAGATTACCCGGCACCTGAAGCTAAAGGGGAAAAGGGTTAGTTTTGGCTCACAATGTGAAGAGGTTTCAGTCCATAAGCAGCTGGCTCCAGGCAGAGGGGAAACAGTTGCTGGTGGGCGGGAGGCAGCAAGCGGTGGCCCCTCCCTGCCTGTTACTCCATCCAGGCTGCTGCCCTTCGGGTGGGTAAGACCCGCACCCGGGGGCCTCCCAGTATCTGATACTAGAAAACATCAGAAAAGTAACAGAAACCATCCGTTGTTACTATGTATAAATTTTATTCCAGTAGCAGTTTTTGTTTTTTAATGTAGCTGTGATATACTTGTATATCACCTGTGTGTTTATATAGAAAACTTTCGTAGCTCACCAATCTTATGCAAATGTCATTTTGATGACTTTACCACATTACACTGTATACATGTATGACACATCTTTAACACTTTGTTTTTCAGTATTTGATGCTTAAGATTATCCAATTCTGCTATAAGTAACACTGCAGTGGGTGTCTCCCTAGGCAGAGTATATTATTTTTCTCTGATTTTTTTTTTAAAGAGAAAAATAACAGAAAAATCAAGAAGCAAACAAATCAAAAATACAACAAAAGCCAAATAACAACAACAACAAAAGCCAAATAACAACAACAGCAAAGAACAGCAATAGTGATACAGGATTTCAAAACCAGGTGATAGGAGTTTAACAGTGGTTGTTATATTGCACATTGTTACCTTCAAAATAGTTGCTCAGGTTACCAGATACAGGAATAAAACAAAACAGAACAAAACATTGGGTTTCAAAAACAAGACAGAAGGAAATCCCCCCCAGTTGCTAGAATGCATATTGTTACGCTCCAAATAGACGCTCAGACCACCAGCTTTAGGCTGCAAAGTCAGTCAAACAGTATAAGCATTATTTTTTTTTCCTTCAGTTTCTGTCATGTCAGCCTCACTTCCCCGAATCAGCCCGTGGCTTACACGGGGAGGGAGGAAGCGGTTGATTGCTTGGCTCCCAGCCCACCACGGCCTGGCTCACAGGAAGACATGGTTTGGCTTCTTTGCAGTGTTTCAGAATGCAAGGATTTATGGGTTAGATTACTCAGAGCAGACTTCTCTTGCGGGGTGGGATCTTGCTGTGTTGCCCAGACTGGCCTCCGACTGCCCAGACTCCTACCTCAGCCTCCTGGGTGAAAGCCCATTTAGTGACCCGGGGGTGGAGGTGTCCTTTCCGCACCTGACCGAGTGTTTTCGAGACAGTGGTTTGCATTGTCACTGCCCTCCTGCCCTGTGTGGGAGGCCACTTTCTGTGGCTGTAACAAGTGCCGACACTTCCTAACAAGGAAGCCCCGAGCTCGGGAGGCTGAAGGTCAAAGATCGGGGGTCTCCTCAGTGTGCCCACGAGGCTGCTATGGACACCTTGGTGGCAGAAGCAACATTGGAGCTGGTGGCTCACCCACTGTGACGACTTCTTCCAGGGTGGGTAAGTGGGGTTTCAGAAAAGACCTTACTGCCCTGCAGAGACACTGGCCATGCTCACCAGGTCCTCTCTCCACCAGCTCACACTGCCACCCCAAGAGCACGCCTCCAGCACCTGAACCTGGAGCCACACCTGCCCCACTCAAAGCCTGCACCCTGTGTGGACCTCGCTGTGTGTTTCTGTCCACAAATCTGGGCAGCATGTGGTTTATGTTGCCTGCAGTTTAACTTCATTAAAGGACTGTTTTGTGCAAGTTTGAATTATTTATGGCCAGTGCACTAAATAACGAGACAGTCAGAGATTCTTGTCACTCTTTGCTTTCAGTGTCCAGGGGGTGTGGATGAGGATCCTAACAGCCGCAGGCCACCCTGAGGAGCCCGTTTCCCAGCCTCCAACCGACGGCTTCAGCTGGAAATGAGTCTCAATTCCTGGCTCTTCAAAGTTAGGAATGCTCCAAATTAATGTGAGGAAAGTCTTTGAGGTGATTGGGAATATGAAGGTATATAAATTTTGATAACAGGCTCTTTAGATCAACAAAATTATCTATAAAATTATCGTAAATGCAGTGGCAGCTGTTACTTTTTCCAATCCCTGACTTTAATGCTGATGAGTAAAGTAAGGTTAAAGAGTTGGCTGTAAAGCTGCAATTTTTTAAAAAAAGAACACTTTATTCCCTGTTTTCACTGTTTCAAGTCCTGCCTGTCTGACCGCTTGTACAAGTTCACAGGTTCAATGTCCCCGGGTCCCGCCTGACACCGAGTTCTGCTTCTGTTTGCAGCCTGTGTTACGGTGTCAGGGTGGGGGCTCGAGGGTGGACTTTGCTTCATAAACTCTTTTTGATTTTGCCTCTCATGTGCCGTAAAAAATCATTTGTGTCTGTTGATATATCACCTGGAAGTCCAGGTGAGGCAAAGCAAGGAATGGAATTCACCTTTTTTTGGTACGGGGGTCAAACTCCTGACCTTGTGCTTGTTAGGCACTTGTCCCATTGAGCTCTGTCCCCATTCCAAAGAGTGGAATTTAAAAGAGACGTGTTTGAGGAAGGAAGAGGAGCAAAAAAGCTCTAAGGTATTTTTAGGTGCATTTTTAAAAATAAGAGGAAATTAACTCTTTTCAAATGATTAAGCAGAAACCCTTGCTGCACTAATAGGTGAATAGATTAACCTGCCTTCCGCTTTGCGGTGGCTTTTAATGAACATGGCTGTCCGCTCTGCTGTGTCTTTGGTGTGGATGCTTCTGGCCCGGGCTGTGCTCCTGCGGCCTCCTGTCACTCCTCCTGCCTGGGGGACTCAGGTGGCCTGGCCAGTGTGATGGCCACCTTGCATGCAGACTCCGGATGGGGCACAGAACTCCCTCTTTCCCTGGTTTCCTCCTCTGGGCTCTGAGTCGCTGCCTCTGTGCCCACACCCTCTGGGGCAAAGTCGGGTGCCAGACAACATCCTGGCTGCGTCTCGGAGGCGATGACTGGAAAGCCGTCACCCTTCCCAGGAGGACTGAGGGGGGCCCGACAGAAGCACATAGCTCGTAGAGCCCTGGGCTGTGGGGATGCAAAGCTTAAGTCCAGCAGCCCTGAGTGGGTGACACCTGCTTGGCCCTGACATCACCCCCACCCAGGCTTCCAAGGAGGCCAGGTTCCCCAACAACTGCAGGATGGGGTGTAGGCAGGGTGGCAGAGGAAGCCCGAAGGCTGGAGTCTCAGCCTGCTCACCTTTGCCAGGGAAGGGTGCTTACAAAGGGCCTCCCTGGTGCTGGTGGGGTGTGAGCTGGCGGCCAGGAAGAGGGTCCCCAGGGCACTGAGCGCCCTTCTGTCTCTGATCCACGATGTCTCCTGCACGGGCAGCCCTGCCAGAGGGACCTACAGGGACACTCCTTGGTTCCACCCGCCCCTTCACCAGGCCTCCAAAGCCCATGGTGGGCAAGGTTCTAGCCAGGCTGTGTTGGGAGGCCCCAACCCTGACCGCTGGTCACCCCACACCTGCTCCAGTTGCCCTGCAAGCACCCTAAGTCCGGCTTTGTGAGCGCCCCTGCCGGGTGCCCCTTTAGTCTCCTTTCCGAGCTCCCTCAGGCTGAGCGCTAGACCTGAACCCCGAGTCTGTGCTGTCACACAGTGGAGTCCGGCCTCTGGTCCTCTTCTCTCACGTGCTGGGATTCAACCAGGGCCTCCAGTGGGCTCTGCCACTGCCCACACTCAGGCTGGGTCTCCGAGAGTGCCTGGAGCAGCTTGCACCTCAGACGGAAGGCAGAGGCCCCAGAGCACTTTGGGGTGGGGGGCTTTTTGTTTAAAATAAGGCCTCTGTGGGGGGTGGGGGACCTCAGGACCTTCCTCTGAGCTGTGTCCCTGGCCCTTTTTATTTTGGACCTTGACACAGGTGGAAAAGTTGCTAGGCTGGGGTCACAGTTGCAGTCCTCCTGGCTCAGCCTCCCAGAGAGCTGGGATCGCAGCGAGCGCCCCTCATCTGGCTAACAGGGCCTCTCTCGGAAGTGACCAGGGACTGTGCCCATGGCTGCTGGGCCAGTCTGGGAGGCCTCCTGCCCAGGATCAGGACGGAGGCCCCGAGCCCGCCATGCTGTGCACTGTGCACCCCACACTCTGCAACCTTAATCCCCGCACCCCGGACCAGGACTCCAACCCGGACTCTGGGCAGTCACCACCCCCAGGCCGCCTGGGTTCTGTTGCACAATCCCCTGCCCCCGGGCCACAGCACTGTGGCCTGCAGCTGTCCCCAGAGGGTGGGGCGGCGGGTGCAGCAGCGATTGGCCTGGAGGTCGCAACTCTGGTCGGCTTCGGCCCAGCTCTCCGCGCGCCGGGGCAGAGGATCCACCGCCATGGGCGCCGCCGGCTCCCGCGCGCTCTCCCGCCTCGGCCTCCCCGCGCCCGCGCGGCCCGCGTGGCTCAGCGTCGCTGTGCTGGGGCTGGCGGCGGTGGCGCTGGGGGCGGTGGCCTGGCGCGCGCGACCCCGGCGACGGCGGCGGCGGCGGCGGCAGCAGGTGGGCACCGTGGCGCAGCTCTGGGTCTACCCGATCAAGTCGTGCAAGGGAGTGGCGGTGCCCGAGGCCGAGGTGACGGCGCTGGGGCTGCGCGTGGGACACCTGCGCGACAGGTAGGCGGAAGGCAGGGGGTCCCGAGATGGGGCCGTGTGACGGAAGCGCTTTCCTTCCACCCCTTCCCTGCACGCCCGCCCTCTCTGGCTCCTTCCTTTTGTTCTGAGGAGTGAACCCAAGCTACTGCCTCAACCCTTGTTTCATTCTTTATTTTGAGACAGGTTGTCAGTCAGGGTTGCCTGCACTGACCTTGAGGTTTCGATCTTCCTGCCTCAGCCTCCTGTAGTGCTGTGATTACAGGTGCAACACCATGTCCAGCTCTGAGAGCAAACTTTTTAATCTCCGTCTAGGATGAGATGGCCTTCAAGACCATCCCTGGCACTTTGTTTTAGTGACCTCTGCTTGGATCCTGGGAAGCTTAGCCAGGATGACCCTGCCCCTCTGTGAGCGCCATGGGGCACAGAGAGGGGACCATGGGTGGCTGTTCACGGCTGGACAAGTGCTGGCATATTTGCCATGGTTCCCTCAAGGCCCCCTGCAGATAGAGGCTGAGTCTAGAGCCTGCAGCAGTGTGTCAGGCCCGGGTCTGCCCTGTCCCTGGGTCTGTGTTGCAGCCCTCTCTGGAGCCCAGGCTGTGGGGTCCCGGAGCTCAAGGAAGGCTTAGGGTCTGCCTGGGCCCCTGGAAGGCTTTGTGGCAGGGTCCCCAGTCAGAGGCCTGCCCAGGACAGGCCACTGATGTCCACTTTAGGAGAGAGACCTGGGTGGGGGCAGGGAAGGAACAGTTCAAGGGGCAGGAAGGGGCTCTTGTCACAAGCAAGCTGGCCTGGGGTGACATCCAGGTGGCTGGGGTCACCCACATGAGCCCTCTGAGCCCGTGGCCTCATTGATTGAGGAGATGGTTCCCAGCCCTGCAGAGGCGAGGTGAGGCAGATCTTTGATGACTTGAAGTATCTGCTGTTTTCTGCACTAAAGGCCCTGGTGTATTTTACCCCCGGGGAGCCTGTCTCCTGAAGCAGCATCTTCTTCTTCTTCTTCTCCTCCCCCTCCTCCTCCTCCTCCTTCTTCTTCTTCTCCTCCCCCTCCTCCTCCTCCTCTTCCTCCTCCTCCTCCTCCTTCTTCCTCTTCTTCTTCTTCCTCTTCCTCCTCTTCCTCTTCCTCTTCTTCCTCTTCCTCTTC